>VUJU01000371.1:0-26721 GCA_009835225.1 Aphis craccivora
GATTTGGTCGAAAACTGGTTTTGCGTAAAAATTCCCGTTTTTCTGTCATTTTTTTTTCGTTTTTCCCGGCGCTTTTGAAAACTATTGGGAAATTCAAAAAATGACCTCCCCAATGCACCAACTAGATTCAATTACGAATCGGAAACCACCCCCAAAGTTTGAAATTCGAGCATTATTTCGACACTTTCTCGTGTACACAGACACAAAAAAAAAAAAAAAAAACACACAACATTGTAAAATCAAAAAACATTATATTATAGATTTGAATGAATAAATTCTTAAAAAATAAATCAAAAAAATATTTTAACAAGTAGAGTATTGTTGTTCTTTAATAGCAAAATGCACAAATCAAAAACGATTTTATAAAAACTATTGAGAAAATTAAATATAATACCTATTTACTACGTACCAAATAACTGATATAACGAATAGATATAAAGTATGTATCAAAATAGTCTTAACAGTAAAATATTGTCATAATAAAACGCATACATTACTAAAAGTTTTTTATATGAGTTTAATAATATTAAGTACACCGTGTCTGTGACTCGTATAATAGTACGTTATTCGTAGTATTCCTGAAAATAACGAGATATATTCAATTTATAAGTCAATTCTCCTTCATTTTTTCCTTTAATAATTAATATATTAATGTTCTTGAGTTTTTTTGTAAAACTTATATAATTAGCACCCTGTGACGATATAAATTTCGGTTTTTAAAATAAGATAATCCTTTTTGCTGAAGATTATTTAGTGGATTGTTTTTATGAACAATTTAATGTACCTATCTAATTTAAAATTCTAACGAGTAACTTATCAAATATTGATATTTTTGTATTCACAGAAACGCTTTTATGTAGGTAATATACAAATATTAAGAACTAAAAAAATATGATTAAGTATATTTAAAAATTCCAATAATAATATATTATTGAATAACTGCGAAAAAGAAAAATGATGATCATGTTTGGTGATTCATTTTGTATAAGAATTATTATTTTCATGTTGGTAAAGATCTATTTTATAATAAAATATTATTTAATATTTGTTTATTCAACTTATACTTGTCAAGCCAAAGTAAATATTTTTTAAACTTAGTTTACACTTAACAAAAGTTGGACTATTTATTTTTGATTAAACCATGCATGCAAAATTACCAATAAATCAGGATTAAAATATTATAAAACCTTTCTCAACTAGAATAGCGATAAAATCTACACCTACGCATAAAATAATATATTATCACCGTGTTGATATACTGATTTTTATGTGCTTTATTATAGTTATAATCAATCAGATTTCCATTATTTGTTAAAAATTAAATGAATTGAAAATTCATTAATCATTTTTCCTAAGCTATTATCATTATAAGTGTCTTGATTATCAGGGACAATATTATATAATAATGTATATAAATGCATTTTATATAACTATTACATTTATAATTAATAATTAATTTTAGTTTACAATAAACAATGATTATGACAAAAAAAAAAAACATATAATATTAAAATATTTATAATACTATAGAATAATCTATAACTACCCAGCTGCATTTTTTTTTTTAAATAAAAATCTCATAATTTTTCGTTTATCATGTGTGTAATAATTGATTGAATAATTATTTGAAATGATTATAACGAAAATAAATCTAAACTAAATCTTGAGAAAATCTAAAAGTTGAATAAAATTAAAATAGCAATTTTAAGTACTTATGTGATTTTTATATTAGGTCAATAAGAATTAAGAATAAGATTTTGCTAAAATTTTAAAACATTATAAATCTAAAAATTGTAATTGCTAAATTAATTTTTTTTCGAAGTAATTTAAATTTATATTATTATTTTATATACCTTATTTTTAATGTACACTGTTGCCGGGTACGATGCATCGTTACTATTGTACTTTTTTATTTTAATAAAAACTATAATAAATAAAACTGTTGATCGTGTTTAATAATTGTATTTTACAGAATTTTTAAAACTAAAAACACTTAGTCAAATTTTCTGTAAATTACATTAGTTTATAATTTATTACATAACAATAAATTTAACATGTTAATATCTTCTGGCTATTTGATATATACATTTGTATAAAGTAAAACATATTTAATTAGAAAATATGAGAAGAGAATTCCATTTCTGTTTAAATTGTCAACAAGCCAAAAAATAGCATACTGAGATAATTTCCACATAATAAACTATAAACTAGATTTATAAATAATAATATGCGATAACGATTTAAAAATCAGAATAACTAAAATGCTGTTACAATAATTATAAATTTATAATATTCATAGATCAAAAATTATATAATATAATCTATAGATATACATATGGTTACTATCTAGATCAGAGGTAATGGTACTTGTTTAAATATTTAGCAATTCATATTACCAGTTTTATACATTTTTTTGAACTAAAACATCAATACCAGTCGCATATTTATAAAAATTATGCAAGGAAGGGGGATGGATCTCTTGTTTTTTCGAAAAAAGGAAAAATATCGATTAATTATTTACAACTATAGTTCATTTATCTGTTGTGAAATAAGTTTACAGTTAAAAATACTAAATATTAGTTTATTAAAAAATGACCAATATAAAAAAAAATAAATAAATAATAATAATAATAATAATAATAATAATAATAATAAACTGAATAAAATGGTTATGACAATACAGAATAATTTGAATTTAACAATAAAAAAATATTCAATTTTTGTTTTGCATTTATTCATTTAACATTTCTATTACTGGAAAACCCTGGGGTAAATAATTACCAACTCAAAATCTTTGATATACACAGGCACTTCCAAGGGTACTTCTTATGAAAGGATTTATTACTATAATAACAATTAGATGATTAATAAAAAAGTTAAATAATATAACTTAAAACTATTAGTATTTTCACGCAATAAAAATATATCATTATTTTATTCAATACTAGAAATAGTTTATACTCGAATCTTTAAAACTAAATGCGTATTATAAGTATGAGACTATGAGATAAAGCTTGGACTGTTTTAAAACATTATTTTTTCTTTATTATTATTATTAATTTTTGAATTAGTATTTTGTTGTATTATAAGTATAGGTACTTACAATTATAGAGTATTTTTTTAGAATTTTTTTCTAACAATTTATTTAAATAATTTCAAAATAATAAATTAAAAAAATAAAATAATAGTTGTTAAAAATCAATAATAGAACTTGTTAAATTTTTATATAAATATTAGGAATGGGTGTAAAACTAACTAAAAAAAAAAAAAAAAATACTCTTAAAATAATATACAAAATTCTAAAACAATAAGTTCATACTATTGTCTTGTTATAATAACGGTGTTAATTAGATTCATTTTAATATTATCTAATTCTAAAATAACTTTAATGACTTTTAGTCAGTTAGATTAAACATGTTAAGTTGGTAAGAAAGTGTTATTGTTTAAAGATAATTCATGGAAAGTTCTTTGTAAATAACTTAGAAACGGATCTCTTGAATTTTTTATTGAGTTTGTATTAATCAATACAAATCATTATTTTACTAATATGTCATAGTTAATAAATGTATACAATATGTTTTATAAACTTGATTTGATGTAATAATTTAAAAAATGAAAAAAAGTAAATTATTATTTATTTTAAATATTATCATAACTGAAATGAATTATATATTTTTTATAATTAATGTTTAAGTTATAATAAAATGTAATAATTATATTCTATTATCACAACAAACATGATAACAGGCCAGAATATATTTTTAATAATTAATTGATTGAATGACTGGATTGGTCAAGTGTCAATGTGATAGGACCGTTATATATCCATATGAAAATTGTACTCAAGTATATAAAACTGAATATAATCTTTAAATTATAATTTAATTTTAGTTTTCATTCTGGCTATACATGATGTTAAAATTATATATTTATTGATTAATCTAGAAATTAAGCTGGTATAGCGAAAATTGTATAGACTAAGCATACCTAATTGTGTTACGGATTTTTTAAGGAGTTTTGATCATTTTTTTTTTTTTTTTTTTTTTGAAGTGATTGTACAATATATATTTCCTGACATTGTAGAAAATATAGAAAAACAGTTAAATTGAGTATACATTTCAATAAACTCCAATCAACTTTTGAATCTGTTCACACAATTAAAATACTGATATTAATTAGATATCACTAACATATTTTTTTATTATTATTATTATTATAGTAAGTACTTACTTAAGTTTAAATTATACCATACAATATTTTAATATAATTATTATAAATAAAATTATATTTAGCGAGAATTGTTTAATTTTCTAATGTATTATATAAGTTAATCGTGTGAATTTGATAATATCCAATACGTTAGCTTATAAAATAATATTGGTTCAAATTACGAAAGTATTAAAAAGTTCTATCTATTAGTACATATTTATTACTTTTATCTCAAAAACTCTATATTTTCTACAAATTCTCTAAGGTTAAGTCAAAATTAGAAACAATAGAATCATGTTCATAATCCAAATAACTAGATATTAACTATTTGGGTGACTAAAACCATTTTTTTTTTTTTTTTATGATTTTAGAGAATACAATTTCGACGATCTTGAAAGGCTTGAATAGAATTGTTCTTTAGAGGGAACAAGCCGAACGAGGTCATCCTTATAAGTTACCTGGGTCTGTGGCATTTGAAACTAACAATAGAAAAGTAAAAACTATTTTGATTATGTTCAGCATTGCATTGTTTGTTGAGAAATGTCCAAACGTTCACTGACCAGTATATACTAGTTACTTGTGTTATAATAATAATATTACGGTGTATTTATCTGACCATTAATAATATAATAAATTAACAACTTTCTTAAACAATAGTGACTATTTCTACTAACAAAAATAGTAACATGATAATACTATCTAGATTTATCGCGAATTCGCGAAGTTCTTACTAAATAGTTAAAATAAAATTGCTGTTGTCAAAAGTAAGTCAACAGAGATAGACGATATTGGTATCCAAACCAATAAGAAATGTCAAAAAGTTTTTCTCAACTATACAAAACTTCAGTATACACTGGTGAAAATATGTCGTCTACACTAAATTTAAAAATAGACAATAATTTAACTGTTTACAATAATCAATAACAAATCACAGTACTGAGAGCCGTGTAACAATATAACGACCTTTCACAAATTAACTTAAAGTATACACTTGTAATAATCAAAACCCTACAGAACTTCGAGATGCTGTATGTAGATTGCATTAATCTGTTCATTGTAAAGTGTACAAGTTGTAATAAATAAATGTATTCGTAGCAGGTAACTAAGAATAAAACAAATTGTATTGTATAATTAACTTTTAAATTGTTGTACAATATAAAAGTACGTATTTATATATTATAAACTGTTTAATTCTTCGCTTAAAAAAATGTATGCAGCTTTTATCAATAATTGCAGTTCGTCATAAGAATCAAAGAGGATAATATACAAGGCGGATTTTAATAGATAAAATAAGTCTATATTTTATTGTCTTCCGATAAAAATCAATCAATTACAATATTATCTCGATGACCGAGCGATAGTCAGGAATTGTATGCGTATACTTAGTTTAAATGGCATTAGTATTATATTATATTTGGCCTAGAAACAATATATAACCCTACGCTTTGAAAATATATCAACTATATCATTAAATAGCAAACCATAAATGTAATATTATACACACACACACACACACACACACACACTTATAAAATGAATCAAAAGTAACTTTTAGTATTGTTAAACACCATAAAAGCGCTACATATAATGTATATATATATATATTGAAATAAAAAATATTGTAATCCGACATTATTTTATTCAAAAACCACCACTGAAATCCCATTAAAAATTCAGTAAATATACGTTTTTACTACGTATAATATACTAACCCTTACACTTCACAGCACAATAAATACGAGGGTGGGAGAATAGAAAAAAATGCCCGAGTTAATCAATCCTGTTTATCACAAGTTATTATGGTTTTCCATCAGATATACAGAACAAATACCTTGGTACAGTTTCCTTGACACGAGTATTATTGACCTTTGGAATTTTAGTTCATTGAATCAAACTTTAATAAATAAAAAAAAAAAAAACAATACTAAAATGCCAAAAACTCAATATTGACATGTTTTTTTCTACTGCCTGCCTTATTTCAGCATCACTGATATGTGTCAATATTAGAAAAAAAAATATTTCATTTTAAATCCTAACACTGGTGTACTGTAATGACTAAACGATTCGAATTGTTTTAATATTTAAAATAGTAAAAATATTTCGAGAATTATATCAGTTTGATTTTAAATTTTACGTAATTATGTGATCTAAAACATTACATTAGAGTCAATGGTTTATTATTGTAATTAGAACAAATTTAAATGTCGGGAAAATTATTTAAAGAGGATTTATATAATTGTTTTTGACTACATGAATCCTATGGCTTATAGAATATATTTATTTGAGATCATCGGTTAAGTCGTGAAAAAACAAGTTTGAAAAACATTTTTTCTTCTTTGAAGTTATCTACTTTATGGCTCTCATATAGCCGCAAATTGTACATTATTATTGAATTATGAATAGCAATTTAATTTTTGTTGATGATCTGTGTGCGTAAAATATATAGATGAAGCTCATTTCTCAAAAAAAAAAAATGGACAAGATACTGCATATTAGAAACTCATTAGGTATAATTTATAATGTACAACTGATGTTGTATAATATAATATAATTTTTTAAATCAGACAAAGATGAATGATATAAACTACATAAAAAAAAAAAAAAACAAATAAATAAATCTAAAAAATGATACTTATTCTATTCGTTTAATACATATTATTATCATTAATTATAATATTTCACACGGAAAGTTTTCAAATAGGTAAATGATAAAATATTTGGCATTCGTATATATTATTTTGTGTATTAATATTATTAATTACTATAATTTCAGTAATTTACTAATTCAATAAAATAATTATGATACAATTTTCACTATAATTGTTTTAATTTATCGAATACCTACAGAATAAATCAAACTAATTGTAACCACTGACAAAACACGACAGAGAAAAAATAAAATCATGGTTCCGGAATAATATTAATAATATTATACACTATCCAATTATAGTAGGGCAGATGGTTTGGTGTCATAATACACTGAACACTATATAATGATATGTGCCTATTGTAAGTTGTGCATATATTGATATGCAATATGCCAATGTGTCAAAATGTTATGATTTTTGATGATATCCGTTGCAAATATGTTCTAGTTTAGTCGTACATGGTATATTCATGATCACTGTAATAACAGAATATCATTATTAATATTGCATAATGTGCGGTATAAAATTAAAGATATTTTTATACGCTTCTATTAAACAACAATATTGACCTAAATATATCTGTAGAGATGAACAAAATAACACAATTATGATGTTTTCTTTGGAATGATAAAAGCGAAAATAATTTATTCAATTTATTCAACAGTACAATAATATAGCTGAAATAAGATTCAAGTGGGCCTTGGTTTGGCTGGGGATTTCACTCGTTGTATAGCTAAACATTAGGACTGAGGCGGTGAAGAATGTTGCCAGGGGATGGGTACAAGCCAAATTGAACCAGACCTTGTTTCCGGAGGGTGTGTTTGGACCTAGCGAGTTCAAAATCGATGTCACATTTGGCTGAAGTCCCGAAGATAACGATGATATTCACGGTTTTGTGCGTGGTTCATACGTGTACCAAAAATGTAGCAAATCTAATTTTATTTTTTTTAATATTTTAGATTGCACGTATCAGTTAAAAATAATTTTTTATATTATATAAATTATCATATTTAAAATTAATATGTTTTTTTATGTATTACAAATAAAATTAAGCAGGTACTTATAATTTTTCTTAGTAAATTATATACACAAAGATAGATAATATTAATGATTTATAAAAGATTCACACAATATTATGCAAACTTGTAAAATAAAGAATATATGTATTTTATTTTTAAAAGTTGTAACTGTCTCAAGTTTATATTAAGGGGTAGTTCTGGTCGACCCAAATCCATATAATTTGTTTAAATAATTAAATATTATGTATATATACATTTTACATTTAAAAGTTTTTAATTTATTTTTTCATTAAATGAATAGTTTCGAAATGTAAAAGCTCGTTGTTCGTTAACATTTAATTTTTATGAAATTTCAATTTGAACATAATGTATAAAAAAAAATATATATCAATGGATTTGTAATTTTATTGTGTTATTAAAAATATTCTGTCATCTGTGAGAATGAAAATCATGTTTAAAATTAATAACAAATAATACAAAAAAATCAACAATTTACTATCATACATTTTAAATTATATTTCTAATTGAATTTTATGAACAATATTTTTTTAAATAATTTAATCAGAATATTTTTAGGTAAATTAGAATAAATCAAGACTTAAATACAAAACTAACAAACATAGGAAAAATATATTAAAATGTAGTATAGATATATAAGTCGTATAATTTAATCGTCGTCCATTGCTGTTGTATTCAAAATAATATTAATAGTCTGTTGAATTTTGTTATTATTCACTAACTTTAATTTTAAAATGAATGTAAGTAAAAATAAATTATTGTTTAATAATGATAAATATTTTAAATAAAATATGTACAACCTAATTCATATAATTTTAGGTTTAGTTTGACTTTTATTATTTTTTTAACTAAGTCACATATATATTTAAAAGTTGTCACTTGACAATAACAAAGTCTGAACATCGTAACTATTATTATAACATACGCATCGAACGAACACAAATCAATCATGTTACCAATTATCCAGATTAAAATAATTGTCAAAATATTATATTTCAATGCCAATTATTGTAATTATTGTAATTTAAATTACCAATATACATACAATTTAAATGTTTAAATGAATAATATATACATCAACACACAATGGTGTATTTAATATACATATAATAATACAATATCAGTTATGATATTAATCATCGACACAATATAAAAATATTATATGGGTAGTTGTTTTATACGATACTCATACTTTCCGTTGGTTATTTGCACAAAATAAAAAAATAAAATTACACCTAAAGTTCTATATGATGCCCATCGATAAACGAGTTAGTCCACTTGATATTATTTTATTCGTATCAAACAATACGAAATCAGGTAATATTATCGATTTACATTGTCTGCATCCATCGTATACGGTTTTACTTTAAAACGTGACCATTGTGAGGGCCGAGGGCTAAACACATCATCATAATACTTCTGAGTGTATAAATTTGTCGCGGTAGTGGCTATGCGATCTCGATATATTTTAATAGGTCTGCATCTATTATAAGGATAACTGTATATAATAATGGAAATCCGTAATATTGAATTTTGGGCCGATGAATAAATAATTAAAACTATCAATAAATATATACGTTTAAAAATATTTAAAATTATTAAGACGCTATGTCTATAACGTTTTGAGGCCGAGTTTTAGTAAACAAACGCGCTCTGGAGCATTTTTTTTCTACCTTTGTCAGTTATGGATTTATTTTTCATATTTTCTACTTCTCTTTCGTTTTCCTACTTTGACATACTTATACGTAATATAATATTATGATAGAACATTCAACAACTATCATGTAATGGGGGAAAGATCTCGTGTTTGATAATCTTTCACGTTTTCAACCGTTAGTATACTGTTGGTGGTCCAGGCACAGCTATATCGATTGGTGTCAGGGTGGATTTGCTTTTACGGAGGGCCCCCTTTTTGTTAAAAACCGTTGTGTTCCGCGTACTCTTATTTCGTTTCTGTTTTCTCGACGCTTTTTAACACACGTGCATATCGAAAAATGGCTGTATAATAAATTAGACATACATTTAGGTATGTATATTGTATACTGATTACTCTATCTATTTATGTACGTATGTATGTGTATACGATTTTATAATTATCCTGTTTTCAAGTTAAAACTTGCATTTAACATTAAATCGTTGACTGCGATAGATTTATATCTATCATTGACAAATTCTCAGGGCATGCTCAGCATGTAACGTGTGCTTAAGAATATAAACATCATTATTAGAAAAAAGAGAAAAAATATTTTGTTATTAATGATATATGTACTACGTAATTAAAACCATCATAATGTATGACAACAATTTCATATATTTTCGTTATAAACTTAACTGTGTTTATCTAGATCGTAACATTTATTTACAGAGCTTTACATCGCTGTGAAATAACAATTATTTTGATATTATTGTAATATTATCTATTTTTATATAGATTTATTTAAATAAGTGCGAATAATATAATATCGCATGATTATTTTGCTAGTTATTTGTTATTTGGTCTTAATAATTGTTATTTATATTATTTTTATTACAAATGACAAAAAATTAAATACTACCTATATGCAATTGTAAAATAGTAGTTGTTTAATTTTTGTTTTAGTTAGAATTATTGAAGTTTGCGAGTTAAAAGGGTCTACTATGTGTCAGGTTTTCTGCGGCTCAATGAATCAAATATTTGAGCCTGCTTATAGTTGTTATAAACAGGTATCGTACTGTGGTGCATATTACATGATAAAAACCACAAAAAGATATTAAACTGTTTACAATTATTAATTTTATATTTATAACGATTATCATTATAGTATTACCAAATAAGCTCGGATTTAAGTTAAAAACGACAAACCGCAATGGTTACGGGTTTCATATAAATCCTTTGTTTTTCTTTGGAACGTAAATTATTTTGACATTATATTTTATTTGAATGAACATAACCGAAATAAAACTTAAATGTTCATTGAATGTAAATTAAAGCATAACATAATAATAGTTTTAAAATTTCTTATAATATAAATTAATTTAAAATTTCTTAAGCACGAAATTTTTATTTGGTATGTAAACATAAGAACGTAACATGTATCATTACTATGAAAACGTAAATATCTAAAATTAAAATAGTAAAGATATCTAATATTGTAATTTATAACAATAATTGATTGGTAAAAATTGTCGTTGAAAAATTAACCTATACATTATAAATTAATTAATTTTTATGGGTAAATACCTCTACTCAGGAACTATTATTTTTAACTTTTTTTTTTTTACTAAACTATATCTTTCTTTTTACTGCCGTACTGGTATTTAATATTTTAAGTTAACTATTATTATGAAAAAAAAAAAAAGGATACAAAATTGTATTCACGAATTATTTTCTATATTTGATGTATGTTATCGTCAATAGCTACTACGCATTTACATTATCATCCATTGGAATCATTATAACAACACCCGAAATATTAGTACCTATGTATTTAGTTTTTTATTAATACCCACTAGTACATACATATAAATTGATATACGTTTTTTTATTGTTATTATTATTATTAAAGCTGTGTACAACATACGATTATATTATGGTAATATCGTTTTTTATTTATTCAATTACAATTTTTGTTTTAAAGATAAAACGGCTTTAGCAACTAATACTATAGGAAATAAAATATACTACGAATTAGATTTATATAAAATACCTACTGAATATCTATATAATTAATTAATAAATACAATACTTGAGATAGTGTTAATTTCACTTTTTAAAGAAAAAGTTTTAAATAGAGTTCTATACCTACTTCAAAATCATTATTAATATATACGTAACTAATAATAATATGTAAACATGTAGACATGTAGTATGCGGTAATAAATTAAAAAAAATGAAGGCGTACTCTTATCGTGATGGTTAGACCTCTTTTGTGAATAAGTCATACTAGAATGATACATGTTAGAGTTGCAGTGTCATAATTAAATTTACAAACGTTATTCCTTCACATTATTATAAGGATTTTTCATTTTAAGTAGAGGAAAATCATACATCGTCAAATATTTTCATTTATCAAAAAAAAAAAAAAAAAACCACCAGAATGAATAAAACACGCTGCACACGATAGTGTGATACAATAAAATATTCATATTCTTATGTTTTATAATTATTACAGTAGTCACGATAACTTGAATTTTTTTTTTCTCCCTTGACATCGCTCTGCTATACAGCAAGAGTCGAGTGTACCTCGTCATTGAGTTGGTTACACAGACTCTAAAACAGTTATTCATTTTTGAATTACAGAAAAAAAATTGATTTTGTGGGCAATTAGTAATTTAAAAACTCTAGTTTTAACCTTAATTTTTTCTTTTTTGTTAATTTAAAAAAAAAAATTGGTATATTTTTACTTTTGATTCTCCAAATTATTACCAGTTGGCAGTTACATCTAATTAAATCACCCTCAAAGTTGAAAATGGGGCATTCGTGCAATATGCAATCTACTGCATGATTAAAATGTAATATGTATATGTGATCTACTATGTAACACGGTACTACGGTACATATTAAATAAATCATTATGATAAATTTGAAAAAATAGGAAACTTTCCAACTTACAATTAACTTAATTAATTTATGTTGAACATTTTATCATAAAATGAAAATGATAATTTAAGCATTTGGTGAAAAATTTAAGTACATAGGTACCTACTGTTATTATAAACATTTTTTTTTATACACGGGAATTACTTATAAAGACCTTATATTAAATTTTAAAATCATAGGTTTAAAAACATAATTTTTATTAAATTCCATGATTTTTATAAATCATGTCAAAATTTTAACTGATTAATTAATATTTTCTCGTATTTATATAAATAGCTAAAAAATAACCAAAATATTTTGAAAATGTTATAGCAAATAGAAAATAAATTGTGATATAAGCATTCTATGGAAATTTCGTATCGGCAATTATTATTGTTGTCAAATTTAACCAAAAAAATAATTTTGTTAAAAAATTTCTGTTTCCTTAATTTTGTTTGTTTTTTGAATTATAAAAAAAGAATAAGGAATGTTTTTCTACTTTAAAATACAAATTGAATATAATTTACTATTTAAAACCATCTAAATTGACAATTGAAGCAGAAGAATTTGCGAAAAATGAATTGAATGAATCATCAAATGTTACATGGAAATTTAATTGAAGCCTGGTACTGGTCAATATACACAAATGTAACTTTTTTTTCCAATTTAAAATAGGATATTCATAAATTTTACGAAATTCAAAAAACTAAAGTTGTGCTATTTAAACATTTTGAATTAATATTATACTATGTCTATTTTATTTTATATAACAATAGGTATTTATTTAGTATGATACTATACTTTTTATTTATAAAAATTTTAATGATATAATAACAGGGGATTTAATAATAACTCGTATTTGTACTATGTAATAACCGTCAAATAGTAAAACATACTTCATGGTAGTTCACAAATTAATTACGGTAGATACATGTTTGTTTTGCGATTGATCACATACTATACGGATTCTAAAAATTGAAGTATTTTTTATACTATAAAAAGTGTTTTGAAAAAAAAAAAATTAAAAAAAAAAATACTCCACTCAAAATCTAATATAGGTCCATAACTTTAATTAATTTGTAATTACCTTAAAATTTGAGTATTAACTGTATTACAATATTATCTTTTTTTTTTAATTATGAGTTAAATATGTATAATAATATTATTTATACATTTCTATTATTCGTATTCTTATTACAATACCTCTATGAAAAAACCGAGTTCCAAAAATAATGATATTGTCTGAGACAGGTAATAAGACCTACAAGAATAAAATAATCACTCTGTAGTGTACGAGTATAATATAATAACTGTGTCATGGTTGCGGACTTGCTGCAGTCAGCTGCGGCAATGCAGAGTTACTCTACATCCATGTTTGACGCTTTCACTTCAAAATTGATCCACGGTAGACTATCCCCCGGTCGTGGTTCTTATTGGCCGTGATCAGTGTCAGACACCCGAGTTCGTATATTATTCAACTATATTGATAATGTCATGTTATCAATATCGCACAAATGGTATCAAAATCAAAATACGTAACTATCATCCCCGTCAATGTATAGCCGGATAACGACTCCGAGAAATGTTTCATAATATTAACATTGTTGTGTTCGAGTGAACCCGCCCCGACGAAATGTTCATAATATTTCATACCGAGTTAACACGACCACTGTGATAAAACACAATATTATAATACCTATGACTACATCGCTACACTGCCGAGTAACAAGACCAGACAAATGCAATAGTCACTGTGTTGTAGGGGTCTCGAGGGTGAGTTTGGCCGCAGTCAGTACCGCCATTCTCAGAAATTACAGCGACCGCATAAACGTTTCATTTATTCGACCGCAAATGCGTATACACTACGACGACGACAAAGGCGGTGGCTACGTTATATTAATATCCAGAGAACGTGTTTTTGCACGTTGCCAGTCCGGTTTGACTACCCCGTCTACTTTTCGGTTACCTACTACGATTATAATACGTCTTATTTAGAGGAGGTCTGAGGTATACACCTCATTATTATTAGGGATGGGATGCACTTTTCATTTTTTTTTCCAGGGGTTGCTTTACGATGCTCGCCTGTTCATAAATCCGTTATATTATGTATATTTTAATGGCAATAAGAAAATTTATTTTGCATTTTTTGGCAATTTTAGATTTTAACGTCATTTTTTTAGGGCATTACATTCCCAGCCCTTATAGGTGTATATTATTACGACACGCGACGTATGGAATGGTCAACGATTGTAACATTGTTGTAATAATAAAATCTTTATTGATCTCAAATAATATATCGCAGCGGATTACGACGATCAATGTGACGACGACAGCCGCACCGAGCGCGCGTAATAATTATGCAGTAGCCGACCGTTGACCGATTTTCCGGACGCAAAGGTCGCGTACCGCCGTCAACCGCACGTCACCGACCGACGTATAATATTATAATATACCTCAGACCTAAGTGCAAGGCGACGACGACGACGACGTGCCGTTGCTATAAACACGCAGAGGCCTCGGACCGAATACTGTCACGCGCCATCGCGGAGATGCGTTGTACTCGCAGCAGCAGAGCTACACCGGAATACGCGCTTATAAATAATACATAATATATATAGATATATATATATGCCGCTTAATTTGATATCTCGCAGCGTAATAAATAATAATATAATATAATGTTTTAGACATTCACTGCCCTATAATATAACGTGTAACACACCGACGACGCGGAAATATAATATTATGTTATTACTGTTTTGTTTCGGACGCAGCATTATACGTATGTAGTATACCCCCGAACAGGGGTGGTGAACGTGCTTCAACAGCTCATAACTCGCTCGCACTGCGTCCACCCTCAAAAAAAAAAAAAAAAACAACAACCCAAAACAACAGTACATACAAGAGTGTTGATATGCCGGAAACGCCCGATTAATATCGTAACACGAAATAATGTTAAACGCGATCACTATTATATTATAAATTATGAGGTAATAATATAGATCTATAGGAACACGAATTTATAAAAGCCGATGCTCTATTAAATGATAAAAAGTGTAACCAAGCTTTTTAATATTCTCAACCTGCAAGCTATAACAATAAAACGAAAATCAAATACCGAACTCGGATATGCGTAATAAATAAACAGTATATTATTATATTATTGAAATAAACGTGATTGTGATGTTACTTGAACTGATCGAATTATTTGTTTGGCTGTAACTAGTAAGACACGACAATCGATCATTTCTATACACTCGTATTATAGGTAAAGACGTTATTGTATTCATACATAGAACGATTGGTATTTATTAAGAATAAAAAGTATATACCTACCTAAAAACTATTTAATCAAATATTATGAAAAAACTATTTCTTGATATGGTAATATTTATTTTTAAGTTTATATTATTTACGGCCGTATCTAAACTATGTATTGAAATGTATACGCAACGGAATCGCAATAAAAATTAGTTACCTGATAATACTAAAAAAAAAAAAAAAAAATTCTCTAAAAACGTAAAAACAATGAAAAATGCAAACAATTCAAAATAAAAGTTTCACCTTTGAAGTATTTATATTGTATGAAATAAATTTGTACTTGAAATGCATTGTCCTTGGGCGCATAAAAAACATTACACTTTGTACTGAAATTCACATCATATCATATTATAATCGACGATGTGATAATAATATTACACCGTTATATTATAATATTATTATAAAAAGTTTATTTTTATAATGTTTATTTAGTATCTTATTCGAATCGATTATGCTAACCACGTTGAATAACCAATGTTATATAATTCTGTCGGCAATTGCGTGTAGGTATATATACGTTATTGTAGTATAATATAATTATGCATACACTGCGGAAAATGTAGAAACGTTGTTCGTTATACGTTGTACGCCAAGCGTCATTGTAGGAAGACCGAAATCAGCTAATGGGATGGGCGAACTCGTATAGGCATCCCTGCTAAAATCAAGTGCCTACTTATGTAACCCATCAAAGCAATATATAGAGGTGCGTGTAGGAACCCGAAAACAAAACAAAATAAAAGCCACCGTTGCGCGTTAGTTATATTCATTATTAACGGTTATTATTGGTCTTCTGCGGATCGATCGACTTCGAGTGTCACTGCCAGACTTCAAATCGTTATTATTATCGCACGGTTTCGATAATTATTATAAATTCAAACCAACGCGCGTTTTTGACAATTGCTCGTTATTACAGTGACGACTGTAGAAGTGCCGAACTGTCAATACAAGATTGCTATTGCGACCAGGCAAAATATAGATTTTTCGTTTGTTATATTAAATTAGTGATTGGAACTCATTTCTATGCTTATATATTAATTGAACATTTTAAACGGATACACATTAGCACAGGTTATATAATTATTTATAGTACCTATTTACCTTTTATAGTATACTAACATCAGTCGTATGTATAGTTTTTGTTTCGCATTTTCCTATTTAAAAAATGGAGTATTTGATTTTAAACCAATATGTTTCATAATAATATATTTATATAAATATTATAGTAATATAATATACAGTAATTTTAATTAAAAAATATTGTATATTGGTGTGAATAGGTTTGTGGTATAAACGCTTAATATAGTCAAACATACAAAAACGATTTCAGATATAACTTTATTTACAAATTACGATTTACAAACTGGAGTGATAGTTGGATTACGAATATTTTTATGCATACGAGGAATAACAATTCCTGACAATAACAATGATTTTTAAACAGCTTTGAAAATAATATATATTTTCTTTATATAGTACTTGAGTTTTATAAATATTTGCAATCAAATTTAATAAGCTATTAAAATACTAAATAAACTTAAAAAGAAAGAAAGAATCGAAAAAATGGTTTTATTATGTATAAATAATTACATTAGTATAATATTATTTAGATAAAACAATTTTATATTTTTATGATTTTTGTTACTAAAAAAAAAGCCTAACATAAACTAATTTTAAAAGTAAATATGTGATGTAAGAAGAAAAACAATTTTTTTTTGATGTTCAAAACATTATCAAAATATCATAAATATATATTTTGTCACATAAATAAGTTGTAATGTTAAAAAAATATATATACTTATTATTCATTACAATTATTGTTGTTTGAATAACATTAATTTATTTCCCACAAACTGTTTAAAAATGTTAAAATTATGTGTACTTTGTAAATATAATTTTTATATTTTTTTTAAGTATTCTTAAAAATGTTAAAACCTTTTTTTAATTGCTTGAAATATAACGTATTTGTGTACCGTTTTAGATTTGTATAGATCTAATGACTATGTATCTAATAATATTATATTTGTATATAAATATGATATTATACTTATATTAAAAAATAAGCTGGTAGGTTATATGTTGAATACATAGGTAATGAATAATACATTTTTAAACATATTTGATTATTTTAAGTACGCATTTTGAGGTTTTTTGATATATTTACATGTATTTTGTTGTAATTTTTAGGGTAATAAACATTATAACATTACTACTAGTAATTTATAAGTAATTGTCACTATTTGTTTTTATCAATAATACATATGAATATGAACCGCATCATTATAAATTATGTGTATATTATATATGTATTTTAAAATGGTATGAAGTTAATGAAGATAATAACTGAATGATTTATTATTTATTGTGTTTTTATGAAAAATAATTTTATATTATTTTAATACTGAAAATATCAAAGTTATTTATTGGCATTAAAATAAACATATTATATTGTGCTTTCACTGATAAATGGTTGTACCTATATCTACCTTGGTAGGTAATGGGTTTGCAACCCAACCACTTTCATTTATAGGGACAACTCATAGTTTTAGTTACCAATTAAAATTAGTAAGTTATAGACTACTTATAGAAATAATAACTATTAAATAAAATTTATAAGTGATAAAAACTCTTTTAGGTTAGATAAAACTGTGAAAATTTCACGATATAAATAGACGTAAAAATTAAATTAAAAATTAATTATGAGTTTTTTTTTAAATATTTATTGATTAACAAAATAACTTGTACCACTGATTTTATTATAAAATCCATGTTTGTACCTAGTTTTTATAAATGAATGTAATTTAGGATAAAACTAAAACAGTATTTTTACATTTAATGTTAAACACTTCATTATAAAAACTTTAATCACCTTAAATTGTAATTTTACAAAATAATGCTTTTAATAAATTATGCCAATAATAATACAACAAAATACTTATATATTTAAATTCTAAGTACGATGAATATTGTATTTTATGTTTATATTAATAGTGTTTTTATAAGAAAAAAATTAAACACCATAATTTTATTTATTATACAACATAATTTCTATTTTTAAATTATAATCTAATAAACATATTTAATAATATTATTTATAAATCGAAATTGTATTTTTCATAAAGTATTGAAACTGTTTCGATGAATTAATATAAATGTAAACATATAATATCGTAAAAATTCCAATACTTCAGTGAAATGAACTAATTAAATAAAGCAAGTATTTTACAGCGTTAATAAAATAACTAAAATAGTGAAAACTTAAATTTATTATTCATTACAACTGTTGTTTGAATAACATTATTTGACGAATTCGTACGGCGACATTATATAGGTACTTATTATTATTAAGCAAAAGATTCTTACAACGTTCCACCGGTTACATTTTAATTAAGAAAAACACAATTTATTTAATGGATGGAATTGATTAATATTTTAAAATTTAAAAGAGTTCATACCAACATTATTTAAAAACCAAAACCACCTTCAACACACTTTGAGATTTCAAAAAATGTATTGATTTAATGAATGTGTATTTCTGGTTTTAAAATTATAATTCAGTTTACTATGCCAATTATTATCGAATACATGTTTAAAGTGTTTTGATTGATATGTTGTTGAAACGACATATTTTTTTCTTGATTCAGATTTCAGAATAAATTCAGTTATACTGTTTGTAAACTTAAATTATTTTAAAAACACTTAAACTTCTCAATTGAAAATATAAAACAATGATACTTGGGAGATATATTTAAAATTTAAAAAAAATATACATATTTTATAAATCTATTATGTAAATTTACAATCATTAAATGTATATTAATTTTGCCCTTATTAATTAAAATTTAATTGAATACATTTCATAATTTATTGACATATAATATACGTAATGAACAAATTATAATACAATTTTAAGTAGGTTAGGTATTGAAATAATTTGTATAACATTTATACTTCATTTGTTTTTAAAAATTTGTATTTACATATATAAAACTACATATACTATCATATTAAATATCGTCAAAAACGGTACAGGAAAAATAAGTAATAAAGCTATTGACGAATTATACATTGAGTAAATTTTTTTTGAAATTAATAATAAAGATATCCACTATATATTATTGACATTTTAAATTCCAACGCTTAAAAATTAAAATTGTTGCTACATTTATTATATATTTATATTTTTTTAATTACTTGAAATTTTCTGAATTTTTTTTTTTTAAATTATAAAATATAGAGTGGTATAGATATTTTATGAATCAATAAAAGTATAACACTCATTATCATATGGCATTTAAATTTAATTATAATATTTATATTTTGTACAATGTAAAACACTAAATATTTTACACTATTAAAAATGTATGTTATGCCTACATTTTAAATGTTTTTATATTTGTATGTAAAATAAAATTTTAAAACTTAAAGGTCACAGAAGGTTACAATTTAAATTATAATAACTATTATATTCTAAGAAAATGTTACAACAAGAATTTAAAATGAAGTTATTTGAAAATGCAAGTTTAACCATCTGTATTTTTGTATAATAACTAATAAGGTATGTAATAATAAGAACTATAGGTATATATTAGGTATATGGTATATAAAAATATATAGATGAAATATGAGTGAAAAAAAAGAGTATACGAATTCAAATTTTCTATATAACACAATAAATAAGGTTTACATATTTTACTCTTATACATGTTTTGCCAGTGGGTGCTTTCTATAAAAATGGTCCATTTTCAATTCCGTTATTATTTAGTAACTCAAATCTCAGTAATCTGGATTAAGCTTGGAGTCTTCTACTTAAACGTATTTAAATTTAAATATAACTCTAATATACCTCAAATTCAAAACCTTATTTCAACTATACCTAATATTATAATTATACAGACATTATTTATTATAAGAGTTAAAAATTGACTGATTTGAATTAAAAATTTAAAAATTTATTTAGATTATTATTTTTTAATTTAAACATTTTTAGTATAATTATAGATAATACATAGATATGTAATGAATGTTGTTATTCAGTTCTAAAATATCTAATGGTACATACTAGTGGATTATGTTAATTTGTTATCTATTTTATTTGTTAATTATTTCAAATACCTGTGTTGTGTACTATTCGAAGAAAAAATAAATGTATTAAACAAAATTGTTTCTGCCATTCTTACTATAATTTTAAATTTATTATGGTAGGGTACTTATCGAACATTATTGAGTAAGACAGTTACCAACAACTTAAAGTGCGCAGGAATTTCATAGATTCTACACTTGATTGTATTCCATTGTATTTTTTAACGACAAAAAACGATTCTCTTATAAAAGTTGAACAAAGTGCAAAAGTTATAAGCCACTTTAATACACATGAGACGAACTATCCATTTCATGAAACGGATAATATAAATACCTAAGTTTTGAAAGGATAAAAAAAATAAAATAAAAAATATTGTACGATTTTACTAGAAATACCCGATGGACGACCAATAATGAAAAAACCTTAAAATAGATACACACAAAGCAGTAAATATAATATAACCTATAGTCATGAATACTGTTTCATACTGAAAGTCAAACGCATAGATACATTAAGTAGGTAACTATTATCGGTATATGTATTATCCGCGGTATATGGGTTCGATTCTGCGTACGATTTATGATTCCATGCTGTCTATTGGTTTTATGTTTAAATTTTATACGTACCTATATGGGTATTTATATTATAATATGCCTTCGTGAATAAATTATAAACAATTTTATTTCATTTGTTTCGGAATTTCGGATTATGTGAAAGATAGTCAAAAGCTATTTTTTCCGGATTCAATACACTGAGGTTTATTCAAGATTTTCATTTGGCTCCTTCCGTGGTACAAACGATACGGTCATAGAATATTCGAACGAATCGAACGCATGTACAGAATATTGATAAAAATAACTTTTTGAATAATATTTGTTTTTAAGAGAACTTTTTTAAAAATTATAATTTTATATCCTATAGTAATTTTAGTTTAAAATCTATTACATTTGAGAAAAATAAAGTACGTTGATCAATGGTAAAGTTGTTCGTATTGCTTGGATATATTATGTTTAAAATAAAATATCTGCATGACCTTAATGTAAAACTTTAATGTTTTTAAGTTTTATTCATTTTACGATAGCATTTAATAATAATAATTCTAATGTAGGTTATATTTTTAATTAAATTGAGTATACCTAGTCATAAATTTCAATAAGGAGTCTACACAGCTTATGTACTTGTATGCCTTCTAGACCTACCAAACCCATAATACCATACTAAATTTATATATTTTATATCCCTCTATCAATATCCCATTTTATAATAATATAACATAAGTAACAATCGTAAAAAACAAAGAGAATAAAAATAAAGATTCTGAAGAATACTTTTAAGAATATTATCAATATGAAGAAAAGCCTTAATATTTACTAAATATAGAAATTAGAGTTGTCATTCTTAATTATTTTTTGGGGGGGGTTATTGATTATTTTTTTTTTACTATATCGGAGACTTAATACAAAGTCATTCACAAGTAAAAATAATCTTCATTTTTACAACAAAAAATACTACAGTTTACAAAAATTTACTTTTTACTACCGTTAAAAAAAAGAAATTGACAAAAAAGTAAATATCTTATATAATATTAATTAAATTTAATAGATGAAAAGAAATACAAGTGATATGTAATATGGTTAGCTTTTTCTGTGTTTCCATTAACTGATAAAAATATATTACCACAAATCAATAAAGTTTTAAAATTATTTACTAAAATTTAAATTGTAATTTGCATATCAAGAAAATTATAGATTTAAAAAATCTTATTGATATACCAGATTTAAACTGAGTAAATGAATTATTTTAATGTCTTAAATTGTTCAATAACAATTTATAAATTCAAAATTGTATACATATTTATGTTGTTATCAGATACTTTAAAAATAGAATAGTAAAACTTGAGCTATACAAAAGATATACCGTGAAATGCATCATTAAGAGAAAAAGTGTTGGGTCAAAAAACAAGAAAACGTGATGTGATCCACAATTTTAAGAAGGGTTTATGTGGTCGGCAACACGATGTTATACGATTTTTTTTATCTACCTAGAGAGTTGAACGAGTTTGAATTTCTGAGTACTTTAATATGACATGGAAATACGAAATAACTGCAAAGAGGTTTTCTCACCACGTGGGCTCTCTCTTAAGGGTATACACTATACACTTTACACCAAAAGGTTCAGTAACGTAAATGAGATTGCTATTTTTTATCGAAAATATTGTTAAGTAATTTGTTTTTACATTAAATTTAAATGCTTTTTTTATTATAGTATTGTGAAACAAATTAATAATAGTAATGATAATTATTAGATAATCAGTTATTGGTAACTCATTAGTTTATAATATAATAATATTTTTCTGTTTATAAATAATAATAATAATAATAATATATTTTTGTATCATTATGCGTGAACTTTAATAAACCACAAGTCACAACCGTACCACTTTTTCATAATACATATTTTTACATAAGATTACACTCACCAAAATTAAAAATCATAATAGTTTGGTCTATAAGTTATAATTAATCATTTTTTCATTATTTCAAATATGTACAAACTATTTCGTGGACACCGTTTAACTAACCAATATTATATTATACAGTACACCGGACTTGTAAATTATTAATTTATTTAAACATTGTGTAACATATTATTATTAACATCATTGTATTCATTCAAGTGTCTACAAGAGTCAAGAATAAACATTATGCATTTACAAATAATTATAAAACTATACACAAAGTTCAGAAAAATTATATTTAAATAACTTTAATCTTCATTTTGAAATCAACAACACAATTAATTTATTAATAGTTTATAAACTATATTAACTTAATGTCATTTATTTTCGACACAGTATTAAGACGTATCGTATGTATAAGTAGTATAATGAAAATAATATATTTGAATCTAATTATACCTATGACTATAATAATATATTATATACTTAATAATAATCAGTTGTTAGGTACTGTTGGTAGTAATTAAGTTAAATTTTTTGTCGCATAACATTATATTCGGCTATTATTTAAATACAATAAAACTGTTTAATAATTTATTTATTTTATAATAATAGATTATAATAGCCATTCTCATATGTTATTTTATATAAAATAGTATTAAAAAACCATAGAACAATTTTTTATTCTAGATAACTTGATAATTTATACAAATTATAAATGTTAATAACATTAATTACTAATTTTTTAAACCACTATAATAGGCAATAGTCCTTATTTATTTCAAACTCACTATCCTTAGTACACAAATTGAAAAAATGCAATAACAATCAGTTTAGATTTTTATTTTGATAGATAAAAATTCTCAGGAGAACTTTCATATTATAGTTAAATAATTGAAGAAAAAAGAGGTAAACATGTTTGTAAATTATTCTGTATAGAAATTTTGTTCTGCCTATGTCATGAAATATTTGCATAAAATCAAAATAAAGTACTGTCTAAAAATTTTATGAATAATAAAATCATTTAATTTTTTTCTAATCCAACATCTATATATTAATCGTGTAAAATCTTTGGAGATAAAATATAATAAATAATAAACTGAATGAATAGTTTTGATTAGTTATCATGTTTTAGAGCACATTTTAATGCAAAACATTATTTTTACAGTAAGCATTAATAAGATTCTAGTTATTATAAAAAAAAAAAATAATAATAATAATAAACTTCAAGAGTTAATAAGGAGTACACTTAATAATTTAAATATGCCTGTTTATATTGTTTGTTTATATATATGCGAGTGTATATAACAGTTGTTTTAAGTCATATTGTTAAATAAATAAAAGTTTAATAGCAAAGAGTACATTGAACCAGCAAATTATATTATTTAAATAATGTTATTAATAAAAAAAAAAAAAAAAATTCAGAGTAACAAAACCCTTCGAGCCCTCTATCTTGTCGACACGAATTATGCTTAAAGGTAGCATGTTAAAGTTTAAAAAGACTATACATTTTTTAATTTTTGATATTTTACACGGCATACTGTGATAATTGTGAGTCACGCTCTAAATCTCAAATACTACGAATATCAATGCAATACACACGCATTTTTTTTTTTTATGACGATTGGAAGTACCTAACGAATACGTTTATTTTAATTAAGTTTTTAACCATAAATTGAAAATATGGTCAAGAATTTTAATTCTACTCGTTTTAGATAAAATATCAATATTTTATTTAATATATTCTATTTGACGTTCAAAAAAACGTTTTTTATAGAAATGCGTATGGATGAAAAAAATAATATTTTTGTAAATATAAACGATATTATTGTATGCACACATTGCAGACCTAGAATGAATTTAAATATTTTTAATTTAGTATTTTTTTTAACATTATAATGCACGCCTTCTATACATTTTACAACAAATCAAGTATTTTATAATGTCATTTTGCAAAATATTTAACTGACAAACATTTACTAATATTACGATATTATACTAAGATATTCTTAGCGTAAGTACAAGATTTTCTATTTAAATTTCATTATGATATTAAATTTGATTAATTAAACAGGTAACCAATAGGATTAATTTTAGTTTAAATTGTGATCAACGTGGTTTTTATTCAGTTATAACTTATAGATGTTGTTAAAAATAAATAATTCAAATATCAATGAGCTGTCGTTTGTATAACCATACTAATAACCGATAAGTAAACTTTTAAGTATTGAGATACTTAAGTATTGATATCACTTTTAAGATATGCTGTGTAATGCTCTCATAATAACATATGATGTTAGTCTGAAAAAACTTCTCAGGTGTGTTTAAGTGTATTGTTGTGATTCGCGTAACAGCGGCATATCTAGGATTTGTATCTCCAATACACATACGAGTATATTTTGTTACTTTACATAAATTAAAACATAGTTAAAGTTATATGTAAAAATAAAAAAATATTGCCAATCGATTAATTCGTGTTTATCATGGAATGATTAAAATTAATAATCGTAATATTTTATACTCAATAATTACAAAATAATTTATATAATATAACGCGTGTTAAAGGAATCCCCATGTTCCCCGAGTTCTCCGAGCACCCCAGCCCCACTAAATAAATCCAAAAAACAATTGATGTTTTTGGTGATCTAAAATAAATGAGTAATACTTTTTGTATATAATCACGAGCAGGGATTTTTAAAATTTAATATCTAGTTAAAACAATATTGTTAAAAGCACCGCCAGTCGTCCGGTCGGTCACCTGCTACACAAATACCTACCATATAACTATAGTCTCATATTAAATAATTTTATATTATATACAGTATTATAAAATTGCGTGTTTTACTTTAACAACAACAACAGATGATAAGAATACGTTTTCATTTCACCGGGCAAAATTTATTGCTACGGACGAATACGTACAAAGTATATCACTTCTCTATAGACGCATATTATTATAGTGTATACCCAATACCCATACCATATATATATATATACTATAACAATATAAATATATATACATATTTCGGATCACGGTATATATATATATATAGGCCGTCGCAACACACTCGTACGAGCGGGACGATATTGCGTTTTCGATGCGATCCTCGTTCGCTTTTCCGCGCGGGTATAATTTGCGGAAGCCGGGGCCGGGTACAATTTGAATATCAAAACAATGTGTCCCCCGCACACACACAGCGTATATATAACGCGGTTGCATTATGCCGACCCCGGACCGTCAGCTGCCGGGTCTTTGGCTGTATAGAGGTACCTTGGCTCTCCGTAATACGTCATACATACACACGAGTATAGGTATTATAGACGCATATTATATATATATACGCGTCACCGCGTGTGTGTATCGTGATATCGTTTCGTTCGTACGGCCGGCGCAAGGAATAAACCGCCGC
>VUJU01000371.1:26771-59049 GCA_009835225.1 Aphis craccivora
ACACACTATTGTTACGGTTATTGTTGTTTTGCAGTAGTTGTAGTCGTCGTAACAGCAGCAGTAATAGTACACATATATATAAGAGGAGCGTTATTTAATGTTACAAATATATATACACACAACGTATCGAGTGTGTAGGATGCGTATGAGTATGTGCACTTCCGTATCGACTGAACCGTATGCGGATAGAGAGACACGCATATAAATATATATGTGTGTGCGTGTGGGCAGAGAGGAAGAGACCGCCCGAGGCGAGTGTTATTGGCATTTCGCTAATTGCGACCGTTTACCGCCGCCGTGGATAGCCAGCGCACAACCCCTAAACATTCGATCCCCCACTCCGCCGCGTCAGTGTTCCGTCGACATTCCGCGGGGCGGAGGAAGCGACGTTTTCTACTCCTCGACACACAGATCGGCGTATTGAAAAACCGACCGGCCGAGGAGGCGCGGGTCCGGGGCGGCGATAACAGTACTTGTTACCGCGGGGAGTTGAAAAGTCTAATAGGTCAGTGTGTTTTTATTTTTGCTCGCACTGGTGTGTATCACTTGCCAAAGCATAGCTCGTAAAAATGTCATTAAATGTTTCAATTATAAACGGATACCTATAATACGAGTATTACTACCTATTTATTTTGTTTGGCTTTTTATCTCGTGAGATAATTTCTTTATGTATACATTATAAAAGTTTACAAAAGTTTATTTACATTTTATCTCCCATATAAAATAATTTCCTCGGCAACCAAAAATAAATAAATAATATAGGTAATTATTATTAATTAAATACTCGAGACCCTCTATTATTTCAAAAAGTTTTGTTTATTTTATTTTGTTTTTAAATTCTTTAAATTATAGATTTAAATTTCGAGATGCAACTCTTAGATCGCGGAAACAAAATAAATAGGGGATGTTCCTCGGTAGTGGGAGTGAGCTGGGGTACAATCCTCTAATATTTATATTATTATGTGTATTGTATATAAACAAATAAAAATGGATTTTATGTAGGTACCATAGCTATATTATTATAATATAGTCATGGTGTACCTCGGTTGATTCACGCCCGTATTCGGGTGTCTTTATAGTTTTGATATTTTTATAGAAAGATGTAGCTATAGTCGCGGTATTGTCATATGTTAATCAGTAGTCAGTCTTTTGAATTGTATCATTGATTTTGCCTTGTGTTTAATTATGTATATTGTACGTTAATACATTTAAATCATATAAGACCAGACTTTATCCGATCTATCAAAAATCCGGATTAAACGGAATGACGTTTTTCTTTTTAAGTCACTAATAAATATTTTTCAAAAAACACCTTATGTATTTATACAAATTCAAAATTTATTGATTTACAATTTTACATTACACATAATTATTGCTATTAATCAAAACAATAATATCTTTATTATGGTTATCAGGTATTCTCTAGTATACATATAATACAATATACATGAGTACTGAAGTACGAAATATAAACTGTCCGGATTAGCGAGATTCTACTGTAACAACTAATAAGATAACATTAAAAATTATCACACCACAATGATCCAAGGTTCAGTTAATAATTACACATATTAATTATATAGTATGTATGTATAATGTACATTGTATATACACCGACACTAGACAACAATACACATTTTATCGTTTTTACATTCAGCTATTTTTACTGTTTACATAGTGTTACAAATTAGTAACCATTACATTAATGCTTATGTTACTTTTAGAGGCATTTATCAAAACGACTTATGTTTCAAATATGTATTTAAAGGTAAATATTATCAGCAATATTATGTAGCAATTAAATTTAATTGCCAACTATTATTAACCTAATAGTAACTAATATCATATTTTTATAAATACAGAGTATAATATTCTGAAATGGAGTTATATTTTAGAATAAATAATATGTAGAAAATAAAAAATTATTATACTTCTGAAATTCAATCCTGTATAATATAAAATATACACGATGTACATTTAACATGAATCAAAAATTGATTAAAACATCATAATCGAAATAAAGCCATATACCTAGGTACTTATATCCTCCTTATTTCCTTTCTTATACCTATTAATACTATATTATAGGTATTTTTTTTTTTTTTTAAATATTGATAATTAATGGAAGATTGATTAATAATAATCGTCACTATCGTACAGTTTGTTATTTTATGATTGAAAGACACTTAAAAAATGCTGGGCTAGTAGTAAAATGAATTCAATTTTTTCCCAACAGATGTTTTGAACAAATTTAAAAGGAAAACATCTCTTATATTATGTACAAGCAAGCAAAATTATTATGCACCATATTTAACTACTTTGAGCAGATAAATTGATTATTATTCAAACTATAATCCACATAATATGTATTATAACTAATTGATAGAAAAAAAAATTAGAGATAAATGAAAATAATGAACACAGTCTTTATAACGGTAAACGAAAAATGTTAATATAATACGCGTACAACCCATCCAGTTTATTAAATCAAGTGTGTTGTTTTTAGTATTTAACAATTCTATCTTGTTCGTGGCCCTTTTCAGGTAAATATGTTATCCATAAAATACATACTTTGGAACAAATTTTTGGTCACGCAAATTTCTCCTGAGTAGTTAAACGGGTGTGCACAGTGTACGAGGTAGGAAGTAGGTAGAGGAAGGTACATAGTTAATTTGCTATTTTGACAAGGAGTTAGCAAAAAAGCCTTTTTGACGTTATTCATTGTTTACAGCACACTTAACAAGTTTTTAATGTCGGTAAATGAATATGACAGAATATTTGTTAGTTTAAGACATGCGGGAGAAGGTCAAAAGTTATCTGATATATTTTCAGTCAGAAAAAAAATTTTAATCTTTACAAATCCATAATGTACCTAAATTTAATTACACTCATAATAAATCAAAATAATACCTATTATATTATAGTGTAATATTTAATATTTAGTTTTTAATTCATTTAACTAAATTGTATCAAGTTTAAAAAAAAGAAAGTACAGTTAAAACCCATAATATACAT
Organism: Aphis craccivora; assembly: GCA_009835225.1. Taxonomy (NCBI): domain Eukaryota; kingdom Metazoa; phylum Arthropoda; class Insecta; order Hemiptera; family Aphididae; genus Aphis; species Aphis craccivora. The sequence continues at coordinate 29,787 of VUJU01000371.1, forward strand.
TTTGTATATTTTAAATACCATTTTTTTATATACAGTGGTGGGTTAAGAGGGAGGGGTGCTTGGGAGCTGAAGCATCCACCGTTCCGCATATTTTTATTAAAAATTACTAATAATTCGCCGAGTGTCGAATTTTTGGTACGGGCTACCAAAATGCGCGCCGCGAGTCAAGAAGAGTAGCAAACACCGGTCGTGAACCACTCATGAACTATACACAATACATAATTTAGGACTATTATTATTAACAAAATAGCACACACCATAAAAAATCCTAGATCTGCCACTGTTTTATATATTTAAAATTGTATTTCTACACTACTATTATAAATACATAAAGTTAAAAACAATGCTTAACCAATTTATGTACATAGAAATAATACTTGGACATGTAAAGTAATTTTTCGTGTAGGTATAGCTGTTTCAATTATAAATATTAAAGTTAAACAGTTTTTGCACAATCAAATCATAGAATATTATTTTTAATACCTCTTTATTATTGTTGATCATATGAAATAATTAATTTGACTTATAATTTTCAAACCAACCTATTTAATTTTGTTTATACACCCAACATTAAATTTAATAGTTTTGAAGGTAATGACTTTGTAAACCTTTTGAAGAAGAAAATAGTTATATTTAATTTCCGTATATTACTGTACAAAGGATAGTGACAGATTAAAAAAAAAAATAATAACAACAAAACAAGAGAGCATTTCTCTCCAGAAAATATCCTGAGTAAACGAGACTATGTATTGTTATACGAATAATTATACGGACAATTAACTTAAAACAAAGTAAAGAAGTATTAATTTAATGTAATACTACACCATTGCTTTGGTTTTAAGTCTGAGAAGTCAATGTTATATTAAATAAAAGTTTGCTTTAAGAATATCTATAAAGTATAAACTTATATATGGGATCATAAAATTAGCTTTTTCAATTTTTACTCAAAATACATAATAATAATATGGTGACCAAACTTTATAAAATATTGTTTATAAAACTTAAAGAATTTGTCTTTGATAAACTTTATACAAAATAACAATTAATAATATTAGTTAAATATGACGTATTTTTTTAAACATATAAAAAGATTAAGAAACCGATAGTTATATTTAAGTATGTATTTAATTTGAAAAATAAAAATCTATTTTACGTATGAGGTATTATGTCGTAGGCATATTAACAAAACTATTTAGATAGTTGGAATGGAAACTAAAATACAATTTATGAAAAGCTGATTTCAATTAGATATTTCATTTGAAGTACACTATGCGTTATAATTTATTAGTGTAATTTATAAAATACATGTGCCGTTTGAAACTATTTGCTCTATATATTATTTGATACTGAACTATGGAATTATCGTTATATGTATAGTAAAATGTAGCATTTGGAAATATATAAAGTTACGTGGTTACGTTGTATACAGTTACACTGTTGTCTGTTTTCCTGTTCTATTTTCAGCTATAATAATAATATTAAGTACCTATAGTGACAAATTATTGTGATGCAAATAATTCACATACGCTATTAGCCATTTACCACAGTATGTAAGTTTTTTAAACACCAAATATGTTTAGTTGTTATTTGTTAACCATTAAACAAAAACAAATATCATGTATTTTTTTTTTATAAAGCAGTTTTTTATAATTGTATTCCATATGCAAATATACTTATATATTTGAAAAAAATGTTAATAACGGTAGCTTACATTTTAAAACGCTTATTCTACATGACACCAACGAAATTAAGTCGAAAAATTAGTATGATGCTCGATGGGCATATTGACTGAATAATCAAATGTTAACAACACGTAAGGTATTCAGTTTGGAATGGATGGTTTGCGTTTATAAACACATTCTCCGCTCCACTTGTATAATTTGAAATCATATAATTTTTTACACTAACAATCTGTAGAAAAGGTAAGTTTTACGGTGTTTTATTTGTTGTATAAATAAACATAGTTAATGTAGAATTCTTTCCATTTCAAACATTCATTATTTTTCGCTCCGAACGTGTTCAACCATCATATACCGCAAATTTATCAAAGTTACCAAAACATGGTTTACAAATATTTGGTGGTTAATACATACTACGTAATATAAAATAAACGTCTGAATGAATTAAATATATAAAAACACTCGTAATAATACTAAAAATCTGTTTGTTTTAAAATACAATTTGTATATCATCAAAAATAACTTTAGAAAACGTAAAAAATATAAATAATGTTATACATCAATTTATATTAATAACACGTGTGTTATAAATTGAATTACAGAATAACAATGCATCAATATGGTTTATACATAGATATACTTTTGTAAATATATAATAAACATTATAATTTTATTACAATTGTTGTCATTAACTTATTTGTGACGTTATTTTACAAAAATAACCATTCTTTAATAATTTGATTTTGAATATTCATATAATTATATTATTATGAACACCAATAATAATAAATATGTTAAGACAGTTAAATCTGTAAGCACGTTAAATTCCTTTATTCCAAACGTGTTTAAATAAAATGCAATTAATTATAGTGTCTATGTTTGATATAAAAATCATTTTGTAAGATTTATATTTTTGGAATCTACTTTTTTTTTTTTTTTTTTAATATTGCTACCTAAGTATAAATCTACAAGAGTACTCCTCGTGTTTCGATATTTTTTAATACTAGCTAATATAAATTTATAAATTTACTTTGAGTAGAACCGTTATACATGTATTTATTATCTCAATATCAACAATCTTAATTAAATATCTTAATACAAACAACCGTAACTATCGTAACTATGTACAGTAACTACAGATAATAAATAAATATCCTAATATCAAAAATCGTAAATTCATAATTATGAATTTGTAACTAATGGACGGACGGGCGGTCACGAAGAGAATGATATAAAACATTATAAACTTACGTTTAGAAACTAAAAACTAAAAAAAAAAAAACGTTGTTAAGTGGGTACCGCTCTTTTGTACATTAGGTGCCGTATGGATCATTATTATATATTATAGGAGTGTTAAATTTGAATCCAATGATAGGTATCATTGTATACGAAAAACGATTTTGAACATATAATTTCCAGTGGTTAGTGAAAAAGGTGGTTTATGTTTTAGTGAAAACTTATGGAAAACTTAGTGTTGTATTTAACCCTTAATTATAAACACAAACAATTTTATGATTTTTCAACTTCAACATTACTTGCACATTTTCGCGTTTTCGACAGATTTCGTAAAAATTTGAACTATAATCGCTTATAAAAAGAAATTGTGACCAACAATTTTAATTTTTTTTTTAGCTACAATAAGAACAACTCATAAGGGACCTTGTAATAAATTTTCAAAATTTTTTAATGACCCAAAATTTTTTTATCGACACTTCAAAAAAAATTTCTCAAAAAAATCGAAAATTTCAGTGGTCTTTAAATAACTCAAAAAAAGTCAAAATATTTTGAAAATTTAACTGTATATAGATAACACTAACATAAGATGAGTTTGTTGAAAAATTCAAGTATTTACAGTGATTAGTTTTTGAATTACAACCATATAAAAAAATCGATTTGGTCGAAAACTGGTTCTGCGTAAAAATTCCCATTTTTTCTTAATTTTTTTTTGGTTTTTCCCGGTGCTTTTGAAAACTATTGGGAATTTAAAAAAATGACCTTCCCAGTACACCAACTAGATTCATTTTTCCATCGGTAACCACCCACATAGTTTGAAATTGAAGCATTATTTAGACACGGTCTCGTGTACACAGACGAAAAAAGACACACAATATTGTAAAATCAATACATTCATCGCTCCGCTCAAAATCTAATATTATTTTAAAACAATTTTTAATTTTTACCTAACAATTTAATATTGTTCTGTTATCTAGTATCAAGTAACTGCTACTACCTAAATACTCTAAGCCGTATACTATTTATTTATCCAACACATATTATATTTATCAAATTATTTCAATGTATTATTAACATCCATTTTTTTATGGACAATTGCCAGTGATTCATCCATTTTATTAGAAAAGTAAAAAAATAAAAACATAAGACACGTAAGCCGTGCCTTTAAAATAATAACTAAAATGGAACTTTTAAAAGAAAAAAAACTGCCATGCATCGGTTTCAATGCACAGTAATGATGTTGTCTTGGATTTTTTTATTATTATTATTATTATTTTTATTTCCATGATTACAATTTTTAACAGAAAATTATTTTATTTCACCTATTATTGATCAACAAATAACCAACATTATCGATGAATTTTTTATGTATTTTATCGTTCATGATCATTTAGCATATTGTCGCAATAGATAAACATTAAAACAAAAACATTGGTAAGTATATATAAACACTGTAGAATTAAATTCAACGTTTACATTTCAGTAATTTCAATCATATAATTTAAAAGTAAATAACAGTACGGATTATGGTGCATTTACACATTTTTCTCATTCGTGCAGCTTCTGTACATGATACACGTTCGTATTAGTTACCTTTCAAGAGTGTATAATGTTTATTGGAGCAGAAAGTTTAACTTTGTTGCTGCGTAAGAATATCTTTAAAACCGTACAATTGTGTATTTTGAAAAGTCACGTTGAAAACAATATACACGTAGCAAACCACAAAACATTATTTTCATTTTAGTATTGTGTGATATGAATTGAATACTAGTCGAGTTACTGACACTATAGATTCCACGAATGTTAAACATTTAAATAAAAAAAAAGTATACACAGTCAAGCCAATTCATTAACAACTAAGAGTAGTTGAAAATTAAAATATAGATACCTTAAAATCAAATGTACAATAATATCTTGAAGTTATTTTGAGTATATAATTTATTTACTTATATCAATATTTACACCATGATTACATTTTTTTTACTGGTTTTAGTTTATAATAATATTATGCTATATATTTTATCGAAAATATTAAATTAACTATGTAAAATATCCAGAAGCTATATTATATTGTTCTTATTTGCGAATTGAAAAATATGTTATGCACAGAATATTTTTTACTTTGTGTTAAATTAAAACTTTATTTAAAATACTAATTTATTTTTATCAAATTTAAAATATATAATCGCATATATTATTGAAAAATGTATAGTTTGAAAATTATCAACAAAAGAAAACAACTTTTAATGAAAATAATATGTATGTAAATTAAGTATAATTTGTTTTATCTATAAATAGTTAAATTACACATAGATAATTGAGTTAAAAATATATTCAATAAAATAAATAAAAAAAAGTAAGTAGATATTTTACATTCCATATTTAAACTAAAATGTTTAAGTTTTAGGTATGGGTTCGTAAGCGATATAATATACATAATGTGCATTGGTGTTATGAGTGATAAATAATTTAAATTAAATTAAAAATTAGTAGGTATAAATATGATGATTTGTATTTTTAATAAAACTCAACAAAGCTGCAATACTATGATGCGAATAATATGTGAATATTATATTATGGTACGTTCCACTTACAATCTTAAAAATTTCACATTTGTAAGAATAAAATAATTTTAATTAAATGTTTTAATCCCATTTTTATTAAATTACGACCTACATCAGTGGATTATTTTATAAGTTTATGCCAATGCTTGAAACCACGAATAGTAAATTATTATTATAAATATTCTAGTAGGTATTTATGGATGAAACAGTTGATGTGAGCTTTATTTTTAGTATAAAGGATGAAATATATATAATAACTTTATATAATTTTAAAAATAATTTTTACTATTATGCTGTATAATTATTTATTTTAATAAAAAAATAAAATAAAAAATACTTTCTATAAAATAAATTTTCTTTAGAACATGATGAAAATTAATTGAAATGCTGATTATGTATATATTTTTTTTTACTTCTGCTTACTATTTAATTGTAAAATTCATTATTTTATGACTTATTAAAAAAAAAAAAACTTTTTCACTTTTTAGTTTTTACTGAGAAATTGGTTGTTTTATGTTGTAGTCTATAATTATATATTTGTTTTTTGATTATACTGTGGAGTGTGGAGTATAGATAATAAAATCATAGGCGTGAACAGACTTCAGTTTTAGAGTATACAAAAAACAACAATTTTACCCTTACTTTTAAAAAAGAATGTTGTACTGAAATTACAAATTATTATTAAAATAAAAAAATTGTATTTGATTTTTTACATAAAAATATTTACATCAGTAACTATTTTAAACTAGCCTATAACTTCTTTAATATCTTTTTCTGTTTTTCAACAAAATTAAAAAAAAATAATGTAAACGAACCTTTTTGGAGTCGTAATGAATATACCATAATATGTTAAACTTATAAAGTTCACGCGACGGTAATAAAAATATATAGCTTGAAAGTACTGTAAAAATTTATTTTTTTACATAAAACCAATAAATAAATAAATTTATTAAGTATTAAAAAGTTATAAATACTATGGATTTTATTTTTATTATAACTTTAAAATAAAATAGGAATGAAAATGAATTTATTCATACAATATATTATTAAACATTTTAGATCTTTTTTTTTTTTACCGTAAAGTAGTTTCAATTTACGTCCCAGAGTGAATATCAGACAAACGCAAAAAACTTTTTGCTAAGTTTTTTAAAAACGAAATTATAAGCAATCAGAGTTAATGTGACATTTATGTATATAAATTTTTTTTTATTAAATTCTATTGCAGCCACAACAAATTTTGGATAAAAACTATAAGATACTCACATCTATCTCGTCCAAACCCCACACTTCAGAAAACTTTTGGAATTTTTACTGTCACAAAAATCCAGACCCACGTTACTAAAACTTTACGAAGATATCTATGTTAAGAGAGGTATTCAAATAGATTCATTATTTATTGTCTTAGTATGTAAAAATAACAACTAACCCAAATTCTATAAAGATAAAACGATTTTTTATAAATATATATTAAAGACAATTTTATTATTAATAATATTAACAACAACTTTAATGACTAATATAATAGCATTTTCATGTACTTGTTGTGACGTTATAGTATAGAATATTATATAAAATAATATTATTTATTAATTGTGTAATATAATAAACTATGTAATCTATTCTGTGGTTATATAACATCATGAAAAGTATTTGATTCAAGTAATTTGCATGCTAATAATAATAGTTTTATAAAGTACATTCATACAATTTAACGAATACATTAAATTTAATTTTAAAAGTAAAAAATTCACTTACAGTAGATGTCTAGCGTTTCATTTTAATTAAGACAATATGTCTTCTGTTCAGTTTGATATAGTCTATGCAACGAGGTGTTAACGGACGTCGCTCATTAGATAACGCGTTTAAGTGAAAAGATATTAGTAAGCGAATTAATTTGTATTATCAACATTCAGTGAGTTTAGATGCTTCAAATGTTGAAATTCTAAGTATAAATTGATAGTAAGACGATATTAAACGCACTAGCTATTGTTTAATATTGCGTTCATATGTGTTGATTGGCAAATATCCATTAACAATTCAACGGATTTACATCAATATTAAAAGTAATATTTTTTTGAAAATACCAATTACCAATACATAAAAAGTGGTTTATAAATAAATTACTCTGGCGTGAATATGTATACTATGATAAATTAATAACTGTTCAATACGTTAACGTACATGATCTATAGTTTTAATAGTTTTTAAATGTAAATAAAATCTCAGTTGTATCGAGAAAAAATCGTTTGTTAGAAAGTTCAAACAATATGTGTAAGTACTAAGGTTAAAAAAAATATACCTCGAAACCATACAATAGACCTGTTTAAAAATTTAAGAAGAAATAGAAAATTCAATATCAACCTATAACAAAATACTACTTTCATATAATCGTTTTATTTTTAATTGTTTCTTCAGGAGAAATATATTTATTTTTTAATTATATATCTGTAACAGATTATAGTTGAGTTGTTATGTTTACAATACTGTAGTATGTACTATGCATGTATTAGTTACCGACTATAAATAATTAACTTATTATTATTTCTGTATGATTTTGTTTCTATTTTTATTAAATTTCTACTTTTTATTGTCTATATTCGACATTTATAAGATAATTAGTATAAAATTAAATTTTAGTAATTAATTAACAGATAATAACTGTGACATTTTAATAATGTCGTTAAACATTTTTTTGGTAAAATAATAACTAAATTAAATGGTATCTTTTGTTCTTCTTATATTCTAAAGCTATAATACATATATACAATAATTATTACAAATTTTTCAGAATTTTACGAACAGAAATAATTATAATTTTTGTGCAGTTCAAAGTTAATTTTATAAAATTTGACAGAGTGAAAAAAGTGTTAAATGACCTGATAACAATCTAAAAACGTAATAAAATCGTTTTATACTTATACCCTACTTTTATTAATACTACTTTCAATCATTCAATTGCACTCGGTTTACACGACATAAAAATGCAATTTCACTACAGCGTCACTTTACCTATTGAACCAAAACGACCATACAAAGAATATATCCGAGCAACCCCAGACATTATCTCAATTAATAATTATGCGTTTCTACTGTTTAAATTTTAGACGAGACAATACTATATGATGCACCGAAGTCATGCCTATGATACATACATATAAATATTCGTTTTAGTTTTCAGTCTACCAAATTTATATAATCGGCGGAAAATAAAGATAGAATATTTATTTATTTATTTCAACTTAAAATACATAATGTTCTTTACATTAACAAGTTTATACCAACTCTCTGTAATATAGAACTGTTCTTTAGTAGTTCAAAATTTCCCAAGCATTCTTCTGAAACAAAAATGCCATACTACTTTCTGGGATGGAAATTATAAAAAAATCTGTGCTTTACTAATCATAGATATAGGTGCATTATGCATTTTAGTAATAAAAACGTGAAATAATAAACGCGAAAATGACTACTAACCCTAAATTATGACGTTTTAACTAAAATGTTTTTACTACTGTATAGTATGTTGTTAAATATCTGATTCGGTAGATTCGGTATTCGAATAATTCTAATATCATGGTGTGAAAAGATTTTTATTGTTAGTCGTGTTCAACTCATAAATTGTTTTAATATCGTGTTTATGTTATATTTTGGCCGTTATTTAAATAGTTTATACTCCTTCGAGTAGTTTTTTTTTTTTTTTTTTTACTTTAACCCGATAATGATGGCGCGTTCCTAACGTAACAATAATGTACACACATATATATATATCAGGTATACTCAGGAACAACTTTAGGTTAGTCACATTGTATTTTCTTTTTACGTTATTACACATTTTTATTTGATGGTATAGATCACGTATATCTGGTGATTTGATGATATATCGCGCACATTTGCACGTACAACATATCAGTGCCCCCGAAAATAATATGAATTTCCACGATGGATGATGGGCTACACATATTTCATATACATAATATATATTATACATTATGCATATTATCGTGGGTGGAAAAATTGAAAGAATACTACAAAAAACAAAATACATAACACACGATCGTTTATTACGGCGGCCACGTGTGTATCAATAGCCGCGATATCCGATTGTTTTTTTTTTCGTATATTACATACTACATTACGCGCTTAATTCATATACGCGTCGAGGAATCACGAGCTGTGCCCCGCAGTCCGTCGTCGACATGCTCCGCGGTATGCGCACACATAAATATATTTCCTGGGCGCTTTAATCCGGCCATGGGGTGCAAAGTTTATGCCGCTCGCTGATGGAGCTCATAAATTGGCCATGCCAGTGCAGATGACGGGCTTATATTATTGCGAGAGTAAATGTGTGTGTGTGTGCACGGCGCGCGCATGTGTATTTCTGTGTGTGTGTGTGTGTGTGTGTGTGTGGTGTGTACATGGACGGCACCACTAACAAAACGCGTATCGTTGGTGGAGGGGTGGGTGTTGGCAGTGGTGGCGGAGTAGGTTCGAGGTGAGGGTGAGCCGGGTCGGTGCACGCGTTAAGTCCGATTATACAACGTTCCTCGGGAACCACTCTCCTCATCGCCGTGCCCCCCCGTCGTTTCTGTCATAGCCGTGACTCTCTCATTCGCCAGCGCCTTTTGTCATCGTCTCGCCGCCACTATACGCACACTAGACCGACCTACCGATATAATATTTTACAGTATGCACGTGTTGTACGCATATACATATTGCGCATACCTATTTCTTCGCTTTATATCGCCAAGAGGTATATTGACTGGATGTGCAGGTGGAACGATATAGCTGCTGTCGGGAGAATATAGAGAATTGCAAAGAGGAGTAGGTATTTTATAAGGCAGAGAATTTTTATGGAGGATGTATGTATGCGTGTGCAGTAGTGCAGAGTGGATCAACCTTATATTATAACGCGGAGATAAATTGTTCCATATACCTGATAATAACATTATGACAAATGGATTTAAATTATAATCACTTTTTTTTAATTATAATCGTCAGTTACGAATTTATATGATAAATAATCAACTATTTTCACTCAAGTGCTCGTTTTTTCATGGTCATCTCGCGGACGACGCCACGCTAACATACTTATATAATTAACATAATATCATGCATATGCATGACATCGTCTAATTCAAGAACATCGATTTGATTCACCGGTTTAAAAGTTGAACTTGAAGAGCATGATGCAGGACGTACCACGTAAGTACTTACAAATCGATTGTCAACAATGTCCATCTTTACGGTACCCCAGTGCAAATCGATTAAAAGGCCTACCGTAAAAAGTCGACTGCAGTACACAATATCGGTGCATCAAAGTTTTAATTGACAGTCGAGTTTAAAAAAAAAAAAAAAGAAGAGATGTTATGGTAATATATATGTATATAAACTATATACCATTCAATAGATCTTCTCTCTACACTACCACAACCACCAATACCACTCAGTAGTAATTTTCCCTGTCATCGTGTGCAGTCATCAATCAGGGACTGCAGGAGAGTTGTTCGTTCGGCTCAATCAAGATTTCGTCACGTCCTCCTGTACACAGCCGTATTATATTATACCGACCACCGGCAGGGACTGTATTGATCGCTGAGCGGGTTGTTCACGCGGACCGCCGAGGACATATTATACAAGGGGCTCGTGAAAAGTTTATAAATCATTAGCTTTTATTATTGAGGGTACGAAGGCTGCCGTCGCGGTGACGGGAACTTTTTTTTTTTATCCTTTGTGACACGGGAACGAAGAGTAATATATATTATGTTTGACGTGGACCACGATACGTTTTAGATATCCCGCTGAATGAAATGTTACAAACTGTTGGGCTGTTCGGTGGATCCGTGATAGATTTTACCAAGGAAGACTACAGTCGATTTTGATACTGATTGCCGACACATTGCTCCGCCAACAAGTGGTTGACTTCCCACAAGACATTTTTAAAGCGAAGTATTACATTTCTCCACGCTACATTAGTCATTAACTAATCGTGAAAATATTTCTCGTTTATGAAATACTATATTAGATGTAATATATTTTAATCTCAAATTACACGTTTGAAAAGTGTAATATTTATATCTATATGTGTACTGTGAATGTATATATATAGGTATGTTACATTCTTGTAACTGCAGTATGAAAATAATTTTATATTTAATATAACCTATGATATTAAATGGCAATTATAAATTTTTAACCACAACATGCGCTAAGGATCTATTCGATTCAGGTATAAATTTATAATAGTTAAAACATTGTCATTTCGGGAACATTTAATATTATTAACAAAATATTAAAATAAAACAAATTTGTTTTAAATAGAATAAAAGGATAAAGTAACAACACATATTTTTGTAAATTATATTCATTTTAGTTATTTAAATATTTACCGATATCAATATTGTGAAATACTAAAGAGTTAATATAAACAATTCAGTCGGTACCATCATTTTTTTTTTTAGTTTTTTTTTTCAATATATTACATATGAATATACTCCTACATACAAAATATAAAAACGGTATGTATAAAATTATATGTTTTTTTTCATTATTATTAAATTGGGTTATTATTGAGCAATATATTTAGGTATTTTGTATTTTATAATAAGAATTATATTGAAGTATACAATGATGGTGGTAATATCCAATCAGTTATAGTTTAACGTTACTCAATATAAAAATAAGGAAAAAAACAATTTACTTCTAGAACGACAATAAAAAAAACAACAAAATAACTGTGATTAAAAGTTAAATTATCGAAATCGTTTGTCATCAGTCTTACGCTTACCGTGAAAGATTGTAAAAAAAAAAAAAAAAAACGAGCAGTACGCTTTAAGTGAAAACAAATTTTATATGAAAATAGACTTTATATTATTACTCTGCAGTACCTAACTATCGTTTTAAAATCGAATGGATATTATAAATAGTGAATAATAATGATTGTACTTGTAATATGAAATATGTTATAATATGTAAAATAGTATTTTATTAGAAAGAAAATAATCCATATTTTTTTGTCAAACAAGAAAAAAATATTACAAACGGAAACATTAAAAAGTAATTTGCTTATAAAACAAATTAATACAATTAAAATACAGCGTTAGGTTTACGGTTTATTAAACAATGATTATTATTATTCATGTTTTTTTTTCGCGTTGATGAAATAGTGGAAAATTTAAATATTATTATTATAAATATTATATTGGTTGGCTGGCGCAGTGTATAGGCAATTTCGCTATAGCTGTGTGTACGTGGCATTCAAACGGTATCTACAGTTTAAATACTTGTAACTCAACTACACGTTTGAATTTCGATTATTATGTATCTAAATACCACGAAAAAATATTTTATTTCGATAAAAACTATGTAATAAAAATATTTTTAAAATAATGAGTGATTTTAGTAAAAGAATTATTCTGTATATTGTATATATTATATAATATACTTTTACCGAAAAAAACACATATTATACACCACTGGTTAGGTTGGTATATAAAAATAGTATGTTTTTAGAGTATACGTATAATACCTAATATACACATTTAAGATCGATGTAACCGAATCAGTTTTGTAAACTTAAGATATTAGATAAAATTTACCTACTATCAAGCTTGAAAATTAAAAAAAAAAAACATTATCTGGGTTCTCTCGGTGGAGTTTTTCAACACTTATAATTTTCAAGTGAGTTATGATCAAATAAACTATTACGTTATAAAAATACTTATACTACATTGTGTTTCAATATAATAAATACAAATTGGTAAAAACTGACAAGAGAACACAGATAATTTTTAAATTGGGTAATACGTTAAATTTTATCTAAAATAACAAACTACATCAATAACACCAGACGTGAATTCATTATGAATTATAAATTATAATACACCTATTTAAGACAGAGACCACTAGTATGACTAGTATGTATTTAAGATCTATTCGTTCCAAAATTCCAATCTGAATTATACTCTATCTATACATGATTTTATCATAAATATTTTGTGAAATCGATCTTTTCATGAAAAGCTGCCCATTTCACGAAGTAGAAATAACTTTTTATACTTAACAAAATAAAATGATATTTTACGAAACAGTTACTCTAATAATTTAACATTGAATATTTTTTTTTCACAGTAATTCATTCAATTTACCAAATAAAATATTCATTACTTATGTATATATATATTAATCCTAATAAGATTATATTATTCAATATCAACTTAATAGTATTATAAAATCATGCATATTGTGTATATATTCAGTAGAAGCCACTTATTAGCAACACGGATAATTGATATAATCGCGTTATAGAAGCAAAATGTCTAGAAACGGACTGGCTGTATATTAAAATTATTAAAATAACACATAGCTTATTTGAAACAATTAGGCCAAAGTACTACTACTAAACTTCTATAAGTATATATTAATGTATTAAATTTTGTTTTTTAAATTGTAAATTATTAGTTAAAGAATTAAATACATTTTAAACAAATATTATAATTTACTAACGGGAAAAATATAAAATGTATATGATTTATTTCGTCTATTGATGCATGAAATGTTTATTCTGCATTTCTAACGGAGTATCATTTTTAAAAAAAAAACATGCTATGAAATAAATAAAAACCAACACATCGATTGTATAATAAATATTTGATTTTTTTTTAATTAATATTAATTTAAAAATATTAGTATTTTAAAACTTTAAAATAAATCCATATTATGAACAATAAAACTTTTAAAAATATGATTAAAATGAATATTATACATAAGTGTTTTCCTTTTTAAGTATTACAGCATATTAGGTTGCCATAACTTAATTTACAGACAAGAAATAGAGGAAAACGTCTACCTGTATATTAGTAGGTAAAAAGAGATGGAACATTTTAACTTACATCCTCTAAATTATGTTTAACAAAATCGAGTTACATTTTTAATACATTGATCTGACGGATTATTGTGAATATTATGTATATAAAGTTTAGTTGTATCCTTCTCCTAGTTTTTTTTTTTAATGACTCGAGGGAGCTATTTATCACAATACTACTTCATTAGCTATCCTATATCCTATAGCACGATAACTAATAAGTTATATGTATGATTTTAATGATTTATCTATAAGTATTTAACATCATTCAATATTGGTTAGGTTAAATAAACAGCGTATAAAAATATCATTAAATATCATTACAAACTGTTGAACACAGAAAACAAAATAGACGAGATGTCTTATAAATAGTATATAGATAAGAGAAATTTATTATAGTTGATTAAGTACTGCCATAGTACGTTTCATGTGGCGTTTTTTTAATAAAATAAAATCGCAAATAGGATAGTCAGGTATAGAAGACAAAATAAAAATTAATTAACCAAACGCAAGGTAGGCAGAGTTAGATAACACTTTTATCAATTGGTTTTTATCTTTACGGGGGTACTGGTCTAGTCCAAACAGAAAACTGACATTCACATACATAGAATACAATCATAGTATTTATCGATTGAATAATCGTGACAATATGAAGCTAAATGGTATGAAGAAAAATTGGAATTATTTATGTTATACCTAACGAACCCCAATGACTTTTTGAGGTGGCACATATACGGCAAGCACTATAAATACGCGCTTGAATAATTATCAATTCAATATCTATCAGATTTTGGAGTATAAATATTTCAATATCTTAAATTCCGTCAAAATATAACAATATAAATCAATGAACTAAATAATCTATAATTGTACTGCAAAGTTGTGTACATTGAATATAATATATAGAATACCGATTAGCGTCACTTATTATTTAAATTCAATACTTAGCCGTGGCGTTAATTGAAAGTTTTCCTTAGACAAGTATACAAATTACATTGAATTTAAAATACTTAAAATAATTGAAATGTCGTTTGATACAAAAATTAGGATAAAATTACAAACTAACAATGAGAAAAATATGAAAACTTAAAATAATTATAAAAAATAATTCAATGACAGGCTAACAACCCAAGATGTTGAATCCTTAATTTTGAAATAATATATAAATATATATCAACTCAATGTATAACAAATATTTTGCAAGCCACCTAAAAATAAAAGTAAATAGCAAATTATAAGATACTGTGCCAAATCGTTAAATTATTTTATAAATTTATAATTATTTATCCAACATCTTACAATAAAATTTAAAAATTAGCAATATTCATTATATTTATTCAGATGTAGGTACAAAGACATAAAGAGTTTTATTTTTTTAATTTATAAAAATTACATGTTTAAAACTTAAAACCTTGCGAGGTAGTCATATGTTGTTCTAGCCATACAATATATAATTATATATATTATGTACTATTGTCGTTAGTTCAAACCAAAATACCTGATAAAAATTTAAATTTTCCACACCAGATGTATTTTATTAAAGTTCAAATAAAAGTATATTTCTAAACGTTAAACTTTATGTAATCCAAATGCCTTATACTGTTCTTACAATAATAATATACAATATATATTTACAGTACAATTTGAATATATTTGAAAATACGAATTTGTATTATTATATATAATACATACGTTCTACAAAAAAATATAAATATACATTGTAAATAAAGTATACTTTTTGAGCATTTTAAAAATATGTCTACGAACATTATTTTAATATCTAGCATCTAGAAATTCAAAAAACAATATCAAATAGGTAAATAAATAAAGATTATTTATTATAGGTATGTTATATTCATATTATTTTCATTTTTATTCAGACATTGTTAGAATTGAAAAAACGTCAAATGAGAAAAAAAATAGAACAATTTAAAACCTTTATAGCTTAATAATATTATTTAACTATGTAATTGTTTATTCTGAATCTAGAACTAATCAGATTACATTTAATATTAGTTATTTCAAAAATAATTATATACTTCATATCAACCTTCTTCGATGACATCGGAAACTTATTAAATAAAAAAACTCACTATATTTGTTAGTAATATTTCACACCAAACCCAATTTCAATGAAACATTTAATCAACTATATATTTGTAAGAGAAAAGTACGTATAATGTATTTTAAAACTTTTAGAAACAATAAAAATGAACGAATATCAAATCAAATTTAATTAAGATATAAATCTAAAAAGGTAATGTATAGGTATACCTAGTATTATATTTATAAATGTAATTATTTTAACTAAAATAGTAATTAATATGGTACTAATGATAATAATAACCTTTTTGAATATATTGTCCAATCCCGTAATAGAATTTTTTTATTATAAAAAACACGTTACACGTATACCTAAACTTTTAAATATTAAGTCATTAAAACCAATGGGTTATTATTGTTATTAATATTCTCTACCTGTAATGGTTAAAGTATCATATTTTTAGTCCAACATTATTCAAAATTAATATTCTTTTGTAATTTTATGTAACTATAGCGTTTAACGTTTGGACACCCTACTGCTCTTTGCATAATAATAATAAACTTGTCAAGTAGGATTACCTGCAGCCGAATGCCGAATTATATTATAAAAAAATGTTTGTGAAATTATTTCGTTACGGGTTCCTATAGAAATCCATTACGGATCGTATGCATGAAGTCCGAACGATTGAACTGAATCTCACGAAATAATAATAGCTTTCCATTCTCGTTATCGTCGTACATATTTATTTATATATACAGAGTGATTCATTTAATGCAACAATCTTATTATTTCAGAAAACACTAATGTTTTTGAAAAAAATTATTTTCGATAAATTTGTAGTCATTAAAAAAAATATATTTATGGATAAAAATATAATCTTTATTGTTTTTTTAACGTCATATTTTTTTAAGTATTTACTTTTTTAAACGATGACATACCTTTTTTAATTTCATATTTTAAATCAGAATATTGTTAGGAATATTTTGATCTATAAAAATAATAATTCCAGATAAATTGATTATTTTATAACTTATAAGTATTTAAAGTTTCAATTAGTGGATCAACATTTTGCGGAATTAAACTACTCCACTCCTTTTATCAAATTATTTTAAATATTTATAGATCATATTATAAATTATAAAATAATCATATAAAATTCGATCTGCATTCATCAAATTACTACCTATAAAAAATATTTTACTTTTAAATTAGGAATTAAAATGTATATGATAATAAAAAAGTAAAAAATATATAAAATGATAACAATAAAAAAAAAACAATTTTAGATAAATGAATGTTCTTTCACCACTTAAAATTATGTAAAAATATATTTTTTCAGAAATATCACTATCATTTAAAATAATAAATGCCTTACGTTAAATGAATCACCCGGTATGTATATGTATATACTAGTGTGTGTAGTTTGTTAGTGTGTGTAGTTTGTGCTTGAATGTATTTTAGAGAGGGGAAATGCATAAACCACAGACCATTTCAAGTGTATACATGCGGAGGTGCTATATTTTTGGAGAAGGTCGGCAAACCACTTCTCAAACTCACCAACCCGTGAAAATAACATAAAAAATATGTATTCGGAGTTTGACCGGTACGTATTCCAAGTAGGTTCCACACCTTCCAATTTAAACCCGGGTAAAAATAAAAAAATATTAGTGAACAGGGTAAAACACGGCCATACGGATAGCACTGGTGACGGACACTCGTATCGCTTCGCTCACCACAACGCTGGCCAGTGATGCATTATTGTTATACATTTGAGAGTGGACAATGACAAATGATCACGTTCAAAAACCCATTTAGACCGGATCTCCTTATATAGGACGTTTCCTGTAATGTTTATAATATTGGACGTTTTTCAAATATTAAGTGCACATAAAACAAATTGCAAAAAATAAATTTTCGAAACGTATTGAATACATATCTATAATATGTATATTGTATACATATATACATATCAGATAGAGAGAGAGAGAGAGAGAGAATGAAAGAGACAAAGAGGATATTGAAAAAAAATATGTAATATATACACAACGTATTTGTAAATAATCATCTATTATTGTACCTACATAATATAGGTACTATTTTGAATTGTTAAAATAGTATTTTAATTAAATGTACAATACCTAATACAGAAATAATATAATTAACAAATTTTTTGAATATAATAGGTACATTTAAATGGTAAATTTTGTTGTAAATCAATGTTCTATAAATTTTGTTGATTTTTTTCAATAGTTTTTCTTAAAAACTACAACGCAATGCACCTACTTCCAAAAACTACATTTTACACCATCACCCACTTTTAATTATTTTATTAACAATTGAATTATGTGTATAATTGAATTTTTCGATTATTTTCAGTGCTATCCAGATTCCAGATGTTTTGCACAATAAAAAAAAAAAAAGTTTCAAATATTCATCGATGTAATATTCAAACAGAATACAGACAAAACCATTGTTGTGTTCAGGATCTAAACTGATGAGTAAAATTATTTGATTTTATGATATGATATCGTAGTATTATTAGTGGTTATCGGATTCGTGTGCCCAAATATATTATAATATGATGTGGTTTATTTGTTTTTCCACTGAAACAGATTGTGTTTTGATAAATTAATGCAATCAATGAAAGTAATGTCAACGACCCAGTTTTTCTCGATGCGGTTACAAAGTATTCGTGTGTTTTGAACCGATACAAATCCCGCAATGCGTATTCAAAAGATTCGAAGGATATTGAATTCAACAAGATATGCTGTATATTCGAGTGTATTTGGAAAATAATTCGAAATCAATAATGTTTCGATATGAGCAGTTGCGAATACGAATTACCTACGGATTGAAAAGGTTCAGGATGAATAATTATTTTAAATTAATATTTGTGCGTAATGCACTTGTGTGTTAAAAAAAATAAATTTCATTCGTTTGTATAATTTTATTATCAAATTATAAACTTGGTTGATATTGTACCTATATTAAAATAGTAATTGATGTAATGGTATTATAATAGGTAATTGTATATAAATAATATTGCAATCTCTGAATTCGCATAGAAAAGTACGAATACTATACATTACATTACTATCAAATTTAACTATTACCTACATTTTTATTATTTATTATTAAAATATAAATTAATTTATTGTTTAGTATTATAAATTAAATTAAAAAAAAAAGGTTTTTTACAAGCTGTACTATATTATTGTTGAATATATTTTAGTGAGTGTAATATACTAATATGCATAGTGCATACCTAACCTAACCTAACTCAACCTAACTTTAGGTACTACTGAAATTTATATATACGTATAGAGTAATATTCTAATCAATATACAATTATTCATAATCCATCTATTAATTTGTTGAATTGTTCAATGTAGAAATCTACAATTAAATTGAGTTGATAATGTTATTGCTATTTTGACTATTATTATTACTGTCCCTCATTATAATGATAATAATATTTTATAAACATAATACATTAATACAAGTCTGTATTTGATATGATATTATATGTAAAACAATAAATCATTTACTGTCAATATGCTTACGACCTAAAATTTATCTGTCAATATTTTCATAAAATATTAGTTTTGAGTAATATATAATATGTAGTCCGTTGGGTCACATCATATAACATCATATAATACGCGACAAGTCAATTTTTAGTTTTTTTTTAAAATTATAATTAACTTTAAAATATAACACACTCTAAAAATATTTAATTTTAAATAAGTCGATTTTAATTAAGTATAAATATGTTCAGTATATGTTTTAAATCTTCTAAGAATCAATTTAAATTAATAACACAATCCTGAAATCATGTGCACATCGAAAGGTACGATAAAACAGAATTAATTACGATTTGTAAACTATATGTGTAGTATAATATATTATATTACTACCAAAAAAATATTGACGAATGTCACGGCTAAAATTTCGTTATATTTTAACCGTTATAATTTTGACAATAATCATATTATACACGTATAATAACTACATATAATATATATTGCACCCATGTAAAATAAATAACAGTATATATACGCATTACTCAAAATAATAATTTTAAAACGTATTAAAAAAATAAAATTTACAGACACTATATATGAGGTACCAGACTTTAGTCTTCATTGCTTTAAATTGTCTACGCCAACTCAATGTTTATAGCGTATTCGACTGCTATACACGGAGATGCGAAAAAGATTATCGCCACACAGATGAATGGACACTTGCCTGGGGGTTAAGCTCCGTGACCCGTTACGAAAACAAACGGTCGATGAATGCATATTATAATAATTATTATTATGTTACGGGAAAAACGTGAAATGTTTCGATGTAACAGAACACGTTCTAATCGAATAAATTTGACCATTATGCGCACGTGCGACTGAAATATAACTCGGTTAAAAATAGCGTTCGCATGTTTCGTTGGTATGGAATAGTAATAATACTATAATATTATGTACGCGTTAGTTATACGGTCGTCCGAGTTTTCATCAGTGCCGGATAGTTAATCGAGATCGGATGATTTTTCACATGAAAACCGTTTAAATGATAATATCAATATTAAAGCCATCGGAACAGCGAAATCGATATAGCATCATATGCACCCATAGACACACACGCGGCAGCACACTACAATGGTTTACACATATGTCCATCTAATATTTTATAAACGTACAAGTGTGTACGATCGGTTGTTTTTAATAATGAGTGACTACGGTACACGGATTACAGTGAAAGGAATCGAAGAAAGAATCGAACGCAGTTGTGAACTGGACTGAATTTAACATGGTCAAACGATAGGCGAGAATTGCGGCGTGTTGCGCTGTAGCTGAAAACGTTGGAGAGGACAAACCCTTAAACGGACGTCGACCAACACGTCCACACCGTCATTACCTATTTGCAAGTCGTCAAAGTAGCTACATTCGTTCCCCGAACGGCCAACGACGTTGACTTTTTGGTCGAAAGCACAACACGCCGCTATATAGAGGTGCTTCATATAATATTGTTACCAGAGTCGCCACAAAATGAGAAATGAGATGGTATATCAACTACTGCAGGAAATTAATCTCTGCGTGTTCCATATTATTCTTTTATCCGTCTGTATTTTGTTTTATTATTATTATTATTAAATTCTAAATGGAGCGATGAATGAATTGATTATGAAATGTTACGATACTTATATTATATATATTATATTTTTTGTAACCTAAGACACTGAATCTTAGTATAAAAATATACTAAAACCATCGACTTCAAGGGAGGTTAATGGTAGAAAATCGGATCTAGTTTTTACTTCAGCGGGCTAACATTTATCCTTACTTTTTAAAAGGATTCGAGGAAAACACGAATATTTGTTAAATTATAAACATAATAAGAAATGGACATGGCAAAACACCGAAAAATAATTACATGGGGTTTTCCGAATAATAAACAGTTAATATTTGTGTGTACTTACCAGCTAAAAATAACCATGTAGATAAGAATTAATACGGACGTCGGATCAGCAACATGTTAACTGTAACCAAATGGTTACGCGAGACGCTAAAGGCGCTATAATCATTTTTAAGTTTTGGTTGCCAAAGAGTTAGATAATTTTCATTTAGAAACGTGTATCGTCGTATACCTACAACGATTTATCATTGAAATTGAGTTTAAAACAGCTGTTTCAAAGCTGGCCCAATTAATGACGTGATACATTCGATACCTACAGTAGAACAGTTAACTATTTGACGGCTTTTTTACCTTTGTTAATTTTTTTTTTGCAATTGACTGGAAAATTGTATGGAATTTCTCGTTTAACTGTTATTTATGTGGCCCCAAACACTCGGAAACCAATAAGTTCACCGAAAATATATACATTATACAAGACTGTATATTTTCATTAGGAAAGTACCCAAGTAATTTTCTGACACGGGACCAACAAAAGTTTGATAAATGCACTTTGTTCCAACGATTAATGTTCTAATAAATTAGTCTACCTATGGGCATAATAATTAAACAATAAAGAAACTTAGAATTGCATAACTCAGTAGAGCTGTGATATTGACTATAGTATAAATGTTTATTTTTTATTAATTTTAGTTAACAAAGTAAAATATATTTTTTTAAGGCTTTTGTTATATAGGTAAGTATTATCATCGTGGTTAAATGCAAGTATATTCAAAAATCGACAAACGGAAATAATTTAATTTTTATAAACTATTACAAATTATAATATACTTATAATTATTAAATAAAAATAATACTGTACACCCAATGATTTAAGTTTTAAATATTATTCAAATGTATCTATGTTAAACGATTTAAACTTATAGTCGTATAATTACTTAAAATTTGAAATTATAGTATACAACAGCAGAAGTAGATACCTATCTATAAAAATTAAATTGATAATAATCAATTATAATGAAAATTCTTTTTTGTATAATAAAATTAAGTTAATTCAGTTTTGAATTTAATATGATAGTCGATAATAAGTATAATCTTTAATCAGACTTAAAAAAAAAAAATTTCTAGATTACGATGTTTACATTTTTAATAATTCACCTAGTAATCTAAGTAATCTACGACAATATGTTAATACCTTTGACTAATTATAATTACAAACGTATAATATAGTTTTCAATAAACCATAATTTAATGGATATTTAATAAATATGTAATACGTAGATCTACTGGTTATTATGAAAATTTCATAAATATTCTTTATGGTTATCTTTAGTATTATTAAATAATACTCATTAAGTCTACACTGAGTCTTTAATGACTTTACTGAGAAGCAAATGTCTAGAGTTTGAAAAGTCAATGAAGTATTTTATTATAAGGATTAAAGGCTCTAATGAATCTAAAGTTTAGCCTAGTTAAGTTTATTTTAAATACATTTTAAAGAAATACAATAATACACCATTATATAGTATATCAAGTATTCTAGTTTAAACATTTTTTATAATAAAAATATGTATTTAATCATAGATAAACGAGAACGATAATAATAATATTGTTATACAAACCGTTATAATAGATAGACATAAAATATAATCCATTAGTTAAACATTAATTGTATCACATATATGATATTTTTATAAATCTAAACCATATACTTACAATATTAAAAGAAAATGACTTATTAGTAAGATATTGATAAAGATATTATTTTAGAACTTTAAATAAAACTGTAATATTATATTCAAATAAAACTATTTTAGTTGTTATCACATTTTAGGATAAATCTAAAATATTTCAAATTAATTAGACATGTAGTGAAACAGTTTATTCTGCATAGACTCAGAAAAAATAATATCCCACGATCACCAAAATGTTTACATAAAACAAAACATCATTAAGTACTCAAATTATTCGTAATACAATCGGTAACTACATATTTTATAATATTTAATAATGTTAATTCTTAACAGAAGAATTAAAATTAACCACAAAAAAAGTTATTTAAGTTTACAGATGAAAGTATTAATTTATACTTAAAACAGTTAAAACCCCATATAACACTGTATAGTGGATTTACTATGTGTTATCACCTATTTTATAAGACGTATAGTCTTCAAAATCCTTAACAATACCAAAATATAGTAAAAAAAATATATCCATAAATCTACATAGATACACTTAATTGATAAATTCTTAGAATAATTCTTAGTATAATTTGATTTTGTTTCGTGTTATAATATAGCAGCTATATAAATATATGTTTATACAGTGTATTAAATTTATAGTTATATTTTAAGCTTATTTATCTTGTATAATATTATTAGCTAAGTATCTAAATGTATAAATTGAATTTTTATCCACATTATTTATTCGTTTTTATGGATTTGAAAACAACTTATTTTTCAAAAGTAAAAAAGGTAAAATTAAATTGAAATATAAAATACTAAAATATTATATACGTATACATAATATACATACATATTTGAATTTTATATTATTATGATAACAACATACTTCAAAATATATAAGCTTAGTATATCGAAGTATTTTCTATAGTGAATTGTTACAAGAAAAAAAGTTTCTACACAATTAAGATAATAGTATCATAACAATATATTGTTATTTGATAGAAGAAAGTATTCATGTCCATTCAACCAATCATATTGAGTTGGTTGGACATTTTTGTAATGATTAAAGTTAATTTTCACTTTATCGCTAGCCAATTGTCCAGCTTTCTAAGGTTATTTTCAGTGAAAACAAATAATATTTAAGTATAAAACCAGGGTATAAAGTTCATTAAAATCATAAAAAAAAAAAACGATACGAAACGATTAAACTAATAAAATTAAATGTACAGGTTGGTCAATACTATATAAAATATATATACCTATATAGTGTGTGTGTAATCGTAGGTAGTTTGTTACAATCACAGTACCTATGTCCTGAGCTATATACAACCAGAATGCACCAATGTTGTAATCGTATAAGTAAACTAGTATAGTGTACATTAATTGTACCTTATACGGATATACGTACATTATACAGTTATATATATATGCCATTGTAGCAATGAATTCTGAGTACAGCCATTATTATTAATCAAATATAGTTTAATCCATTTATGTAATTCAATATGACGAATTACCATAATATTTAATGCTTGATATTCTATAGATTAATGTACAAATATTTTATGAACAACAATTATACCTAGGTAATAAACGAGTGTTTGAATACGATTAAAACTTATATATTTTATATTATTGTATAATAATACTAATGTATATTTCTATTATTTAGCTAGATAGTTAATACAAAACAAAAATAAAACTTTTAAATTTTGTATACCGTTGATGAGATGAATTACAAGTATTTCATATAACAAAATAGTGAACATTTATTCGAGATTATATAGGTATTTTCCGTAGACATATTAATAATGGTCTGCACTTTAGTCTCATCTCTTATCCCTTATCTATAACATCCGAACACAGCATCGAGTAAAAGAGAAACCCAAACTAAAGGTTTTCATAGAAAGTTAAATAGTATTTTAAATGACTACAGTATATTATTATTTACATGGAAATACAAATGTATCAATGTATTACTTAAAAAGATCTACTCGCATCAACTCGCATCAGTCTCATTACTTCTACTCGGTGTTTGTGTTTTATTTTTTTTTCTTATCAAAGTCTATTTTTAATATATATCCATAATAGTTCCTAACAAAAAAATAATAGTAAATCGAATATTATAATGTAAAATACATATACAATTATGTAAGTAAATTAATAAATTGATGATTTCATTGTAATTATCATAATTTTGGTTTTCTTCCAACTCTTTATAGCAAATAAAACTGACGTGGTCGGATTTATTAAAAATCATACAATTTATAATATGCTATCCCAGTAAAGCGATACTTTATATTATCTTGACTTTATATTTCTAGTTATAAATGATTTATGAAATACCAAAACTAAAGAATTCACAACAGGATGGTCATTGCTTTTAAATAAAATAATGGTCACAGAAAATAAAAATCTTCTATAACATTTGATCACAACATAAAAGCACATATTTTCATGTCATTAAATTATACCAATCAAGATTAAAAAAAAATCATTTTTTTACCGATGTTGTAGGTATATGTTAATTTCCAAAAATGTTTATATAACAATTGGCGATCACATCAGACTATAGCAAACGTATTTATGACACTTTTATGGAAAATTTGAATACGTAACTTTTATTGTAGGTATTGTATTATTGGCAATTGCACATTGATAACCATTTGTATGACTTTTATTTCCATCGGGTGTTAAATTTATATTGTATTATATGCACAGATTACTAACAATGCGTTTCTCATTTATTTTGTTAAAATCTTTATTTCAGACCACTAAATATCAGTTAGTTGCTTAAAATTATTAAATTTGTCCTAATATGTAATGTTTATAATTATAACGCATAATGCTAGTTCATATACCTATATTTACTATTTACTATTTATCTATTTAATATATATTTTTTCAAATTTGATTAGTATTTGATTGAGAATTTCACACAGTATTCATTCAACTGAACTTAATTTTAATACATCTTTATTTTACCATTACACTATTTCAAAAAAACTTCAAATGTTCACAATAACTATTTAAACATATAATAAGTAAACTAATATAATATAATTTAAATATTAAAAACGAAATACAACTTTTAGTTTAGGGTTTTAATTATTTTTAACCAAAACTTCAAGAATTATTTTTCACTTGTTATGAGAAACATCAACTCTAATGATAATTTAAGTTAGGTACATCGTTTCCATCAAAATTAAACTATTTTATTAATTCAAACCAGAAGATACATTAAACCAAAATTATGATTCACAGTTACTATAATAGTTACCTATGTATAGTTTAGCAGCAAATGAGTTTTAAATAATTTATTTAAGATCGCATGCTAATTTATTTATGTTGAAGTGTTTAGTGTTGTACTTATTAATAACAATAATACTACATATATAACTATAAAATTGATTTGATTTTAAAATTTAAACTTAGCTTTGCTAATTTCAAAACACAATTATTGTTTATTTACAATCCACATAATAGGTAATAATATAATACACATAATATAAGGTAATTTACTGATTTTGATTCATATGAAATTGACCAAATAGTGTTGATGGTTATTGTAAATAGAGTACACCTAGTTACTCTGTGGTTTGCTCCTTATAATTTGTGTTTATTTATGGTACATTGTACCATAACAGAACGAATTTAATTGTTAATTTATAATTTAGAAGTTTGATAGAATATACCTAATTAGAGAAAATAGAATATTTTATTATGTATCATATGTTCCTTGTCGTATTATTATGATTGTCCGTTTATAACTAATTTTTGGTAATGAAACAGTCATTTCTTTAGTAAATTAATGTTTCAAAAAAAAAAAACAAAAACAATTTTTGATATCAAAATACCAAGATATTACAACACTTTTAAAGGAAAACATTTTTTCAAAAATATTTAAACTATAAATAAATTATTTTATTATTATTATTATTTTTTTTTTTTTTAATTAATATTTAGCAATTAGGTACTCAATCACTGGAAATAAATTATACAAAAACATTTTATAGTTCTTTCTCAGACGATTTTCCAGAAATGTTGAATTTTCTCCAACAGAGCTTAGGTAACGTATGTGCAAATTACGGTCTATTGATTAAAATAAAAAAAATCGCGCTAAATATAATATATATACCTATATAACATAAATTCGATTAAAGACTACACAATCATTCAACACAAGCTTCCAAAAATAGCCAACATTATTTCTACTGGTAACTACGCGATCTATATAATGGGGTAAAACTACCTAATACTCCACAATAAAATAACATACTAATAATCAATAAATCCACTATTGTTAAAAACTCATCCTTAAAAAATGAAATTTTCCAAAACATCTAGTCAAAGTTAATCCAAATAAATAAAAACATCGTATTTATGTGAGTATCACCCTACTACGGTATCACTGCAAACGAAAAAACAGAAAAATATGCCGACCTTACAAAGAAAAATATTCCAAACATTACAATAAATAACATACTCACTAGCGATATTAAAAATTATATTTATAAAAAATCCTTTCATCTTGGAAAAATCAATGGAATTCAATACCAATATCTAACAAACTTAAAAATAACAGTAAAAAATATTTAAAATAACAATTAAAAAATGGAACACCCATTCCAACTTTAACCGACGACAATACATTGCAAACATCCGCACCAAAATCGGACACTCCATCTTCATACACACATACTTAATTAGTAAAGAGCTTCAACTAATATGAGGTATATGTCACAAAATACTATAACTATCAATCACATAGAAGAGGAATGTACACAATATATTTCAGTCTTCAACAAGTATCGACCAGAACATGTCATCTAACGGCTACAATAATAGAATTGATTAATGAAAATCGAACTTTGAAAATTATTTTTTCTTAATTAATATCACAAATGTTTTTAGAAAATTATAATTTTTAAAGCTAACCTAACCTATGTAATATGTAATACCTAATGACAGACTAATAACCTTTGCTGTCGGGGCCTTAACTTTCAAATAAAAAAAAAAAATCGTTATCTTATATGTATATCACTCCCAACTACTACAACAATAGTCTAGATCGAAATCCTATAATGAATCTGTAAAGAAAATTCAGAAGTTATTTTGAAAATTCACTTCTTTGTTTGACTTTGCACAAATAGGCTTAAATCATAAAAACCATCATAAAGGACATCGATTACGCTGAACAGACAGAGATTTAGATTTTTTAACGCCAAAAAGAAAAAATAGATACCAGACAATCCCAAATGTAAACCAATAAAACGCCATTAAATTTTTGACATCGAAATTTCCAAAACATATCTTTCTAGGCGAATGGAGAATATGGTTTTCACGTTAATCCAAATTCGAATTATGTAACAGAAAATACTTAATGCATAAAAGATAGTATCTCTCAGGTATAATTAAGGTTTCTCGAAACAGTCAATATATTATAAATTATACATGTACAGAAAGGCGAATGCAACTAGAAAATTCAACGTCATTATTGAATAATATGACGGTTATGTAACATCCACAAGCCGTTCCGCCAATATCACCAATGTCACAGCTGACGCGATTATAATATAAGAATGAAGAATATTTGTACTGCATCCCATAGTATTGGTTTTTGTTAAATATAATGCATAATATATCCATCTTAGACAGCATTAAAGCATTTTTGATTTTCAAAATGCATTAAATGATAGGTTTCTTTTCATTTTTTATAGTAAATAATGGTATTAATAAGTATGTTTATGATATCCATTATATTTTACTAGTAACAATAGTAGTAAATTCAA
>VUJU01000371.1:59099-114599 GCA_009835225.1 Aphis craccivora
AAAGTACCCTATAACTAAGACAAAACGCGTAATTTTGATAATTATTATTGGTCAAAAAAAACGCAACGATGTAAACTCGTATTAGTCGAATTCCAATCGTTTATAATAATTCTGAGCACGAACGCACGTGTCCCGAGTATTTTTCTCCCAACATGTCAAAAACAAAAATCTGTCAGGGAAATATTACGCTGGTACGTGGTCGTCAGGTCTTGATGACATAAAAAAGTGACGTCGTTCACTTGTCTCGTAAAGAACGTTTTTTTTTTTTTTTTACATGCTTTTATTTATGTTTTCTGTATCAAAACTACATCCCTGCAGGACAAGCGTGACCAGATTATTGTTACAATTCGGAAAAAAATACATTTATAATATTTGTACGTGTTTATTTATTATTTAGCGCCTGTACGAGAGCAGAATTAATTTGTATGTAGGTATGCTTAGTAACCGTACAAAATCCATGATCCTTTTGACTATTATGCTACCTATGGTTCAATAGAAGTAATTTATTAAAGTATTTCATTTACTAAACTAAAGACATAATCAAACATATTATACACTTATGATATAAGTATGTATAATAAGCATTTGAAAATACATAATTTAAAGTTACACGCTTTTTCGATAATCTCAAAGATTTAATAGGACTCTCTATCACATCATATATATATATATATATATGTATCAAATTATCGTCAATTATTATAAACGAATAAATCAACAATATTTAGCTATTCGTAAAAATAATGTACACCTATTAAATTACAAAAAAAAAAATAAATAATTAGTACCTATTTACGAATGTAATGTATTAACAGAAATACTTAAAACAGTAAAAACAGTTGTTTGAGAATTTGGAATAATACAAATACAAAACAATTTTTTTAATTTTTTTTTTACTATTATTACTAAAAATGAAGGTTAAATGCTACCTACTTTATGATATAAACCTACAAAGTTTTATATTGGTCTTGTAGTATACGCGTTGTCTTTCATTATATGTAAAACGATTTTTATGATTTTAAAAGTATACATATATATTTAAATTTGAATTATGAGTTTAAAACAGATTTATAGGTTTACAAATCGAATAGAGTATTGAAAGTTATAAATATGTTGGTTTCCCCAAATACTTCCCCCGTATTGGGGAAATGGTTGAAAATGGAATACATGAAATGTGTATGGCAAATTCTAGCTCTAGTGGTGACAATATCTACTATGCGGGACGTGTTAGCGGAGGGCCGACATTTTTGGATGATTTTGTTTTTTGATAAAAGCAATTATATTGTAAATTTTTAAACAATATTGACAAAAATGTGATGAAAAAATAACCCTTGATAAGTTCAATAGTTATATATCGTATAAAGTTACAAAATAAACAGCGTTTTGGTACAAGATTAAACTACTATACATAATATAATATTCAAGACCAAAGCAAACTAAAAAAAAGGGTATTGGTTTTTTTTAAGATCAAACTCACTTTATCACTACATGTATTTAAAAACAACTGTAGTTTTGCAAAAATTCAGTTCTAAATTTGCGTAGTACCTTTATTCAAAGCTAAATTTGATCATTTATAAAATACGTATACTTAATGACAATTAAAATGTAATATACTAATATGTATTAAATGCACATGAAGCTTTCACACCAGTAAATTATAATTGAGTATATATAATATATATATATTTTATTATATTTCATATAAAATACTTATTGTATTAATAATATTATCACTTATTAGAGCTTGTAACTAACAACTATTATTTTATATAATATATTAATGATAAAATTATTTGTTACTTTATGAACACGCTAAGAAGTTAAAAAATGAATTGTTATAATGTCAAAATTTACTAAAATAATTATTATTTATAACTTAGAGCTTAATTTATAGTAAATGTATAGTTAAAATAACACTAAAATCAAAATAAATACAATTAATTATATAGTTTTAAATTTACATTTTTATTAACGTTATTACTCTCACTCATAAATTACAATGAATTTTCTCATGAAAATTATAACTCATAAAAAATAATAGATTACTATTGTTTCATTTACCTTTTTGGGTGGTGTTTGGACGTTATCGAAGTATAAAATAGGTAATTAAAACAATTTCATGAAATGTTTATGACCATACTACTATACACGAAAACATAGTATAGCTGATAACTTGTGCGTATTCATTTTTTAAAGCTTGGGAAGTATCTACTAGTGCCTTTAAAAAAGAAAAGTTTTATACAACAGTATGGTTTATTAAACGTCCATCTATAGGATAGTATAGCGGAAGAAAATAATATTTCTTAAAAGAATACAAAAAGAAAATATAAAATAGAGTTTATACGTTACGCTCTAAATCTCTGAAAACAATTAGTTTATCATACAATACAATATTATTCGAATTTATAAATATATGGATGAAAATCATTCATAAACACATTTTAATTCGTAGATTGTCCATCTACATTATGACATATTAAGTTATATCACCCTTTTAAGGCAATGACAATTTTATTTTATTGAAAACACTAAAAATCGTATAATTCTGCATTCGTCATATTAACTTGATTATTTACGCAATCAGTTAAAGTAGCAGGTGAGTAATTAAAGTAAAATGTGATGAAAAGGGAAATATACGCCGCTATACAAAGAACGTCTAAACTATTATTTAGTTACGATTTGAGTTACTATAAAACTTTAGAACAAGTCATAAAGTGCACAACAGACAACGCGTATTTTATTCCCTTGACAAACAAAGACAAACTGTGTATTTTGCAGATTTTAGGATAGTTTCAAATCTTCAAATATAATATAATTTATGACGGAGAAATTAATAAGTGGCTTTAATATTTCCTCTTAATTTAAAATATGCGCATTATATTATTTAGAATAATAAACACATATTATACAGTCTGAAACTGAAATGTTGTTCAAATATCATTAAATGGTTCATGCAACCAATTCCAGCTAAAATCAAATAAAAAAAAATATGATTTTTACTAATTATTGCTCAATATGTATACCTTACCTAATATATCTATAAAAACTAATAGTAATTTCAAATTTACAATATGTTTCATTATTTATTTAGTATCAAATAAATCAACATTTGAATACCCATATCAATATAAAAATATCAAGTTATGCTCAACATACCAAACAAAAAAAAAAAATGCATACTTTCGTAGTTTTATATCATTTATCGATCATCAACTTATAGGTTGTGAATAATTGTATATTTGTAGAGTTAATTTACAAATTATATTGATTTGTACTAATTTATACTAAATTATTACTATTTCTACTAACTAACTTTTTT
Organism: Aphis craccivora; assembly: GCA_009835225.1. NCBI lineage: Eukaryota > Metazoa > Arthropoda > Insecta > Hemiptera > Aphididae > Aphis > Aphis craccivora. The sequence continues at coordinate 62,419 of VUJU01000371.1, forward strand.
TCTAATTAAATACTTTTAATTACAATTATGATTAAGAGGTGTATCTAATTTTATATTGAATGGTAGATTACAAGTAAACAATAAAATAAAAAATGAAAAAAATTGATTAAAAAAAAAAACGAAAGAATGGTAACTCATTTTTTCATATTCTTCCTTTTTCTATACAATTACTATCCTTTATCGTAATAATTTTAAATTTATATCATTAATGATATTATATAACAAGTTAGACAATTTTATAAAAATTTAAAAAGATTAATTCTTTATGATATTTCACAGTAAAAAAATATATAATATAAATTATTATTTAAGCTTTTCTGTTTTCTTCCTTAAATATAAACTAACATTATGTTAATTTATAGAAAAGTACTAATTTAAGTCTTTACTGTAAATCTAACCCAAATAGCACTGCGTTCATACTGCGTCGTGTAGAAATATTTTAGTGCAATAATTTTTCTTTATTTTAATAATAAATTACATATTATATATTATAATGTTAAAAGGAAAGAAATTACAATATAGCTAAACATATTATTATATTGCATTAAAAAAAAAAAAAAAACATTAAAACTTACATCCTGAACTATGACTTTCCGATTAATTAACATTCTGTATATCAAGATTCATAAATTTAACCAACAATTAAGTGTTTAATATGTTTGTTTAATAAATTATAAAAAAATATATATATATTAAACTATAAAAATTAAAATATATTTTTAATTTCTAAATATTGTTGTTTTCATTAAAATATTTAAAGTGTGTAAATCTATTATCTGTAATTAATGTTTACATTGAAATTAGAATAATATCATAGTAAATATATAACTTACGAAAAGCTATAAAAATGATATTTATGTAAAAATATATTTCAACTCAGTTAACCAACCATGCAACCCACATAAGAATAATTCATTCATAAATGTTACAATTCTAATGTGTTGTCCCTAATAAATCAAACAATTTTGTTATTTGAGATAAAAATATATCTGGTGTTTCTCTGTCAAGACAAATATCTTAAAATGACAGGTAGAATTGAATATTCTCTTTCCGACACATTGAGCTTTTCGGGGATTAATTAAAACTACAGTCACGTACCCAAGTTTTTCAAAGTAATCCCTTTTATTATTTATCTCGAATTTCCTCGTAATCAACCATCCATGTCTAATGATCAGAGTTCAAACGCATGTACGATCCAGAGTAATATTTAAATTAAAATCAGTATTTCAAATATTATTTACTACAAACAAATGCAATACATTCCAATATTCCGTATTTACTGTTCAAATAATAGTTTTGAAAAATTCTATATAGATAGTCCTATTCCTATATTCTAGAATAAATTATTAATTGTACGATGAAGTTACTATATATCATGCTATACTTTCATAAGCTTTAGCTAAACTCAGCTGACTAAGCCACCCATAACGTAAAGATGTGTGTGTGTGTATATATATATATAATATATACATTTATAGCTATATATTGTGCTTAAACACTAAACCTTTACCTTAATACCATAAAATGGATTTTTAATGAAAGTCTACAGTGTTGCCTAAAATATTTTACCTTTCTTAAAATATTGATCTAGTTGACACTGTGATTTGATTATTTCTATAGTAATATACTTGGTACCTTAAGTTTTTTCTATTAAAGAATAATTTTAGGTAGGTGGCTATTTTTATTATTTACTATTATTTTTATTATTGACTTGACTTTAAATAAACATGGAGCAATAGGAGTTTTAGTAGATGTTCTAAAAATGATTAGTTTGAAAGTTCTGACTCATCAAAAAATAAGGTGGGGAGACTCAGGATAAATTAATGTAAAAAATATTACAATGTTATATAATGGGATATGTGACTATAAAAATCCAAAGGATGTTTAATGGTAAACTGTGAATATCTCTCGACCGGCCAAAGGCTGAATTATCTATTTATTTTATAACTAATACATAAAATAAATTGTTGAATTGTTGTCCAACATGCAAGCATAGTAATTAATACGTTATATATACCTATTGTATATACATATCTTTTTATGTATTCACTATTCATTTATCTTAATCCTTATATAGAATGAATAAAAATATTAAAATTACAAAATGATAATGGCTAGAATTTAATTCATGCATTGAACGATTCATACAACTATGGTATTACATGTTTAATTGTTTTATGAATAGTTGACATTGGGAATTAAATTGAGGTATTATGCTGTTTTCATAAATTATGTGAAAAATAAATTGAAATAAATTAATAGTTATTATAAATGTATAATACAATAATTTATATTAAAAAAATTCATTAGCAGTTATAGATATGTTATTAAAATACTGATTTGTTTAATGTGGTATTATATTTTTAATTTATAATAACCAAAAGAACAGTTCCCTGCTCACCTATACTAAGATAGGTATTAAAAATGAATATTTAACCATTCCAGATATATTTATATATTAGTTTGAATGTAAGAATATTTAATCATTAGTCATTACGTATATACGTATATATATAGTTAAAACGAATCAAAGTCGAAAAAAATTATATGTAGGTAACTACATACCTAATTAATAATAAATTAACACATTTAAAAGCATGATATCATACCAAAAATATCTTAGTACTATCATTGGAAACTATACTTTAAAAAAAGTATTGTTAGTTTCATTTCTTTATATATTACTATAGTTAATTATAATTTTCAAGTTTAGTTTATAAAACGTTACGGTTTTATATAAAATACGTTTACGTATTACATTGTTTATCAATATTCAATATATTATATACATTATAGTCTATAGATGTTTATCAAACACGTTTTACATATTATTTCACACAAATTTATTTTTTATATATAATTGGCATTTAACAATATTACAACTTCATAAAAACTAAAAAAAAAAATAATAAAACAATTAAACCTTGGATGATTGTTATCTCTTTCTACTTTGACTCTTGGTCTGTTAACTGAATTATCAACCTAATGATATTTTATAGTATCAAAAAATGTTGCAAAATTGTGAATTCATGTACATAATACCATACTGTGTAATGATAAAATACATATATTTATGTTTATACATAAAAAGTTTTAAACTATTATGTATAACATTGTACCACTATTGTATTACAGCCCATGTGTTTTAAACATTCAAAAACTAGTGTTCACACACTATAAGATACACTAACATTATGTTGAGTTTTGAAACGTTGCCAAAGTAATTTTCTAAAATTGTCGCAAGACAAACTGTTTTTACAATAATTAAATAACCATATTAATTAATCAATAAATATATGTTTACAGGCATTAAAAAAAAAAAAAAAAAATTGAAAGCAAAAGATCGTAATTCTGTGGTTTTGTAACTTTGTAAGCTATATAGAACAATAAGTATAGTACCAATATTATTAAAATACAGTGAATACCTATTATATGTACTACTATTAAATGCTTCTAAATAGGTAATATAGGGTAATATATTAATATGATATTATCTATATCGATTAAACATAATTATATGATATTTTAATAACAATTAACTAACCTGATAATAATCCATATAGTTGCCAAAGCCCATGTGGTTGCAAGAACATGTACAAGTCTGAAGATGATACTTCAGATCTAAATCTAAGTCGACATCTTCTCTGTCGAACATTCCTGGCACATGGCCCCTTTCTCTCTGTTCTGTCGATCTTCTGGAACTTTGTTTCTTTCCACAGTTTAGTTCGAATTCCGCTCCAGCCAGTCTGGTATTCATCCGAACACAGGAAGATAACTGCCGACCACATCGTTCTTGTAACAATTGTTCAACCATATTGTTAGCTAACTATCTGTAAAAATAAAAGCAAAAATAGAATTTTGGTTACGAACTTGCTATAAAATTAAACTGTTTAAATGCATAATCACGTTTTATAGTGACAATATGTTTTACATTAATCCGTTGTTTTGCGAATAGACTAACCCTAAATTAGTATCAAACCCTTAAATAACATAAACACATAATAAACAATTCCAAGTATGCTAAAATGGGTGAAATGTGTAATTCATAAAGTACTGTATATTCAATTAATACTAAAAATAAAATCACATATTAGATATATTACAAACATCGATTAGCAACTAAATTCTTTTTTTCGACTATCTATATAATATTATTAACTATAAAGTTAAAAATAATTAATTTTATTATTTTTACCTACTTACATTAAAAAATATACAGCTGACGCATAATATAACGTTAAAAAAAGTAAATATTTTAAATATGTAGTGTTTTATTAATCATCTTTATTAAAACTTAATTTTCACTACTAAATGTAAAAAATGTCAGGTCTATTGTATATATATACTTATGTGTTTTAGTGTGTATGTACTGTGTGTGTACGTCCTTGTAATATATATTATGGTTTTACTAAAACAAAACTATTTATTAATGATTCGAGTTTTTAATTCAGTTACATTTGGCAATATATTGTGCATTATTTCCAATTAATATTTTTTTTTTCACTTTTCACCTTTTGATTTACTCCTAGGGAGTACACATTTTGCATTGCTTTTGAACATGAAGAAATCAAAAGTTTCAAAAAGTTTATCTAGTCTTTTATTAAAAGATATCTAGTAAGTATATAAAGAGAAATGAAATTTTTGAACTTTCACTAAGTTATTTTGCACCTTGAAATTAAACAATAATGGGCCAAATTATTTTGAAGAAAGCCCTTTAAATTGAATGACAAATACAGTTAATAGAATGATGAAAATAGCTTTTGCAAAACACACAATTAGTTGATACCTATATTTTATAACACGCAGTGTGTATGTGTGTGTGTGTGTGTGTGTGTGTGTGTATTTGGCTTATATTGTTTAATGTAGACCGTAAGTATGAAATCATTTTCATATTTTACATCCAAATTATTGGCGAATGTCATAGTACATTCAAATGTATTGCTTTCCATAGTTTCAAAGTTTAATTATCGGGTTCCGCCTGACACGCGAAACAAATAAACCATTAATTTCTAGCTTGTATAGAATTAATCGATCCCTTCAAATGTTATTCGAGAATGAGAGAGAGAGAGGAGGAGAGAGAAACACGCACGCACACACTTTACCATAAAGTGTAAAAGAGAGACTAAGTGACTGAGATAATAGTGGGAGAACATTTGTTTGTCTCTAAAAGGACTACTGCAATAGGTTCGTTGTTAACGATTCTGGATGGAAATTTCTATCGGTCACGTTTTACACTAATATTATGTATATTGAATGAACACTGGAGCTAATAAAAATACGAAGATACCACTAGGCACTTCTTACATCCAATAATAATTCAATACACTGTTCAATCGTGTAATTACAGTGGGTAGTGCATTTGATTAGATTATAACTATTATGTTAACACTATAAATATATACTAGGTACATTATATTATACATGTATTAAATAATCTCACTTACGACTTTTCATTAAATTAAAATGTATGCATGTAACACTCTTTAACAAGCATTAATAAAATAGTGTGTCAATGTTTAAATACTGAATCATTTTATAAAATTATAACCATCGATATAGTAGTCAGCCATCGTAGCGCAAAAATTGTATTATCGTATCTATTCATAATTTAATTGATCAGCGATTTGCTACATCAAACACACTATTTATAACTATTAACTATAATAAATAAAGTCAAATATTGTTAAATTCTAAGAAACTTCATCGATGCCATTCTATTATTGTTTAAAAATCTTCCTTTAACGGTTTTAATATACAGTACTGTATACTCGTTAGTTTCGTTACTTAATCATATTATACATATTATTATATTGAGTCTCCTCATCTAAAATTTAACTACCTTAAAAGTTATAACAAATTAACAATATGGTTCAATATTTTATTTATAAAATTCAAAATTTCCAGAAAAATACTTTGGAATATAAAATTAAAAATATATACTGTATTCAAAATAAAAAAATAAAAATATTATTTATAAACTTTATTATTTTTTAAATAATCGTTACGAGAAAACAAATTTTCTAGGAATTGCTTTTATAGTTGCAGCATATGCATTCAAACATTTATATTACGCTATAAATCCAAATAGCAAATTCAAGTGTTTTACGACGTATTAAGGTAATATGACACAATGCTGATATTGATCGATTAAATGCATAAAAACAAAACTATATTATACATTAAATGAAACTAATAATATTATTTCTAATTAGTATTATTACTAGACACATATTCTGAAATAATGAGTGTCATGTGCACGTTTCATGTCAGTGTATAATGACAATCATATTTAGCAAATATAAATTTAAAGTCAAATGTAAACAGATAATAATCATCGTCAGATTTTCCAGCTTCAAGAAATTTATATATTTCATATTGAGTTAATAAATAATAAATTGCCCCAAAACAATAATTTCCATTAATAGATTAATAGGTATATATTTTACATTTGAGAACCAACCAATAACAATTTACAGCGGTACACATAGTATAAAGATTTAAGTTAGGATTAATATTTGTAATTATATCACACAATTTTAACCAAATACTGTAATATTATTATGACACTAAGGAAAGTTGTGTATGGTACTAATCATATCATTATTATTATATATAAAAAAAATTTATTATGCTCAATTCATACTCCTAAAGTAATAACAGTAATGAGTATAACTTTTAATTATTACAATTAATTATAGTTAAAATATGCTTAAGCAATATAGAGATTCAAAATATAACGATATGTTATCCATGCGAGAGCTGAATATCAGAAGTGTACCAACATCTTTTGCGTTAGTCATTACGGATCATTGAATTGTAAATCTGTTAGGTTTTCTTTTGGAAAATTATGATTAAGTGTCGTCATCAGCACCACGATATGCAAAAAGACTAAACGACTTCCTGTCAGATTTTCGACGTCAAAAATGCCATTAATCATTTTACTGCAGTAATGTGTAGTTAAGAATTTTGAATGTAATAAAAAAATTGAAGTGCAAAAAAGGTTAATTGTACAATGGTGTTTTTTTTATTATGCCTGTTAACACTTTTTCGTATAGGAGTGGCGGACGTAGTGGACGATTTGAGACGCGTGTAGAAAGGAGGTAGGTATCTTGTCTGCATTTTATTTTAAGTTATTTATTTTTCAATTTGTTAAATATTGATCAAATTTAAGCATTTTAAAACGATAAACTGTTATATAATTTATATTTAGTATTAATTAAAGTGAGCAGTTCATATTTTATTCTAATCAAAATAATTAAGCCTGACCCTTTTGTTAATGCAAATTATTTATTCAGTGATTATTTTAGCCATACTCAATTTTTTTTCAATAAGTTGTTACTCGATTCGTTTAGTTTTGAACATTATAAAGCAAAAAATCAAAATATATGAACAGCATAAAAACATATTTAATATTATAATGTCAATCTTAATTTAGTAAGTTATATTGAATAAATTAATTTAAAATATAGGTGTATGATTATGGTTATTGTAATTATTTTCTTATAAAAAGTTCTCGAAATACTAATTTTAAAATGAAATCGTCAACGATTATTTGAATATTTTTATTAAAACACTAGATACGTTAAAATCTATTGAATTAGTACCTGTTACCTGTTACAGGGTTAAATCTGAATCTTGTTTTTAAGGGTAGCGAATAGGGATAATTTTAAGTGACATGATATAATATTATAAATTGAAAATTTGACAATGTTTATGTATTTTAGTTAACAATATTTTTTATAGTATAACTATTAATTAGAAGAAGAATATTAATCAACTGGCGAACAGTACTGAAACAGGTATTAAAAGGATTAAGAGCGATGATTCTATTTATTTATTTTTTTATATTTATAATTGAAGTAAATCGTATATCGTAATAATAAATAATTTCAAATTATTATAGATTAGTAAATGTTTGTTTAAGGTAATAATAATAATTATAATGATAACGATTTTTGAGCAAACATGTTATGTACAGACTATAGTTCTATTATGAAGTTTAAAACACAATATAGGCACAGTGCCGCCGTGGTTTTAAATTAACTATAAAAAATATGTAAAACTCTTCCTCCACCTACGATTAATTTTCCTCTGAACTATTAAAATTTCCAATAAGAACTCTAGTATTTTATGAAATATGGTATTTAATATTTTTATCTTTGGATAATATTATCCATTACCTATGTTTATTTTTTCATGATCTTCTATGATAATATTTTATTTTTAAGACAATGTCATTATACTGTATATTATACGAAAATAAAATCCACATTTTTAATTCTTATTTACAGTCTAAATCAAATATCAAGAGTTCCAAATATTTTAAATTTATTTGATTTATTTAAAATTACTTCACTGTAATTTTCACATGACTTACATAATTTCATAATATTAAATTTATTGAAAAAAAATCAATCTACATAGTTTATTACAATTATAAGGCTAATAATTTTATATAGTAATAAGTACCTTGACTATAAGTTATAATTTAATATTCATAAACACCGACAACTATTTCTTATAAAAAATAATGTATTAATTATATATAGCTATACATGTATTATATGCATAATGCACATAATATAACATAAAATAAAATAATATAGTAAAGACAACAATTATAAATTAAGTGCCTAAATATCTGAATTTCAAATAATATATAATGGTAAAAATTTAAATGAAAAGTTTTTGTGTTCTATTTTCAATTGTAAATAATCATTTATTTTTTTATTTTCAGAGATAAATAATCAAATATATATATATATATATATATATATATATTATATTTGACATAATCACTTTCAATCAAAAACTTTGTTAGTATATTTTTAGGAAAAAAATATTCAAATACAACCTATCAAACATTTAATGTAAAATCGATTAAAAGAAAAGATACGTCAAATCTCGTCAACATCTTGTTAACACAATTTAGATGATTTAAATATTGTGTATTAGAGTTGTCCTTATAAACAACAAGCAAACTAAAACTTTTATGTCATAATAGTTATTAATAAACATCCGCATAATATAATATGAATACTATACACAATAATGATTAATGATTATAATATATTTTGAATTCCTCGTTTACCCGATATCTTACCCCTAACAATAATAAACGTTCTGAACTATTTTATACAAAAAGAATATTGCTTTGGCCATATATACTATAATAATCTAGAAAAAGTTTGCGTACACTAAAAAAAATAAGCGAAAATAAAGTTAGTCTATAACTTTACAATATTTATTGAACTAGGTATGGAATATGAGAAGAGGTATAAGAATATAAGATAGGGTAAGAAATTTAAGAATTGGGTACGAGTTGAAACCATTCCTCGATTATTAATTAATCATTATGTTATTAATTATTTAGATGTACCTTTCTTATCTTTTGAACTTATCATTAATTCAATTTTATAACAATAGGTACTTTAAAAACTTTATATTATTTCACACTTTCTAAAGTTACAGCAAAAATAAAGTTACAAACGAATGACCAATTTAAAAATATCAAAGAGTAGGCAGTCCTTTTAAATTAGTAAATAGTATATTAATATTGATGATGAAATTAAATTTACTTTTTAATTTAAATCATCTATTATAAACGAAATATATAATTTAGTATTTTTAAATATTAATTTGCATTCAAAATTTATCAATATTTGCCAATATAATTTATATTGTATTGTACTCGTAGGTAATTAAAATGATTGGAAAAAAAATAATTAACTTGCAACAATAAATAATAAATACATTGTATTTTATGTAAGTATATATATTTTAATTCTAAATATTTTCTAACAAATAAATCACTCCTTAACAATAAAAAGTTTTCAACACTATTAATAACGCTTTACGAATGATAATGGTATGTACAAATAATACACAAATTACGTGTTATGAGTTAAGCTTAAACCCTTAAAACCTTAAGTTAAACCAAAACATAATATTTCTTTATCGTGTATATACAACTATGAATATGTACATATAAGGTTACATAGAATAAAAATTGTATTAAGTCGTTCAGTTCATCTGCATAGTTTATAGTTTGTATAAAATATGATTATATCAATACATTTAAATATTATTATATTATGTTACAAATGAAAAAAGAAATGTCATCATTGAGTAGTATAAAATAGAGTGCTAGCTAAAAATCAAAGTGTAGATGAAAAAAAAAACTGTTCAGACTAAGTGTTTACTTAATTTCATATAAAATACATATTTATAAGTTTTAACAATAGATTAAGAAACTAAATACTATTTGAAATATTCAGTAAAAATATTAAATAACACATAAGTGTTATAAGCATCAAAATATAAATGAACAAAATTCATTTTTATTGTACCAAGCAGAACATTAAAAAATATATGATTTCAAAATAAATACTTTTTATAAATATCACTCTATACTGTTAACAATATTTGAATGAAATTTCATAAATTATGTGCTACAACTAACTTGTTGTATAACATTTAAACTTAAACTAGGCCTCTAGGGATCATGACAATTTACAAGCACATGCATTTAACAATTAGAATCAAAATAAATCTATTATCTTTAAATATTATAAAAGTTTTAAATTTATTTACCAATAAAGTAGTTAAATAAATTAAAAAGAGCACTATTGGCCTTCAATATCGAAGGTAGAAGCTAGAGCTAATGATCTAGCTCAGTGGTTCTTAACCTTTTGTAGATCACGGACCCCTGATGAAAAATTTTTAGATACTGCGAACTCCGTTACCAATTTTTTTCAAATACCTTTTTTTTACATCTCATGTTAATATAATAAATATTATATATTATAATTAGCTACATAAATAGACATAACAAAACATACACATTTATAATTATATCTTGTCACAACGTATTAAGGCTGCCGCGGACCCCAAACATGAGTATCGCAGACCTGCAGGGGGCAGTGAACCCCAGGTTAAGAACCGCTGATCTAGCTAATTACGAACATCAGTTAGTCAGTAATATATTATAACAAACGGAAAAGATGCCAAAATAATATGAAAAAAAATTGGTAGTAATATATTTAATATCATATTTAGTCACAACGGGTTTAATGACTATAAGTATAGACAATCTGACATAGCTAGTTTAATCAACAAAGCTTAAAAAAAAAGTAGTATGAGAACTTAGAATAGATTGGAAGGTATAAAGTTATGAAATACTAATATTATAATTCTAGCACAAAATTATATTATTGTTCAAAATAATAACATGCTTAAAAATAAGCCAAATGACTAATATACAAAACTAATTTATTTTACTATTGTTATTACGGTAAGTTGATTAACTATATGTGAAATACTCCAATTTTTTTTTATCATCTTATGAGTATTTAATTATTATAACAGTACCTACCTGTATATTTATATCATATATTATTATTATTATTATTAACTTTTGAATTACCGTCCTATTGTAAAAAATGTGAATAGTTCATAGTATAAATAGTTAATATCATAAAATTAATCTAAATACATATTTTTTAAAATAGCATATTAGAATAAAATTCATAAAATACGTAAAAATGTCAAACTGTAAGTCTACATCAATTGCTTTTGAATTATAATAAAATAATTAACATCATGGTTGTTGTTAAAATATGTAATTTCCTTCTAATTTGAACTTAAAATGTCTAAAATTATTAATAATAGCTAGATTTCTTGGATTCAGTGTGAACTTTCTACTTCTTTACTATCGATAGTTAAATAATAAAAAAAAAAATCAAATGTATTCAAATAGCTCAAGAATAATCAAAATATTATGAAAATTATTCTTTTTGTGTAGAAAATGATAATATAAATATTTGGTGAAAATAATTCAAATATCCAACTTTATTCGTTGTTGAATTACAAAAAATAAACAACAATCGTTTGAGGAGAAATAGTATTTTACGAATGAAGATACGAGTATAATATGTAAAATTTTGAATTAAATGCTCATATAAATTTAATTCAACTTATTCTGGCAGAAATTTTCAATTCCATTAATAACAACTTATGAAAAACCTTGTATTAAATTATCAAGCTTTTAACTGAGCGAAAAATGTTTCATTGAAATTTAAGAAAAAAAAGGTAGGCAAAGGAATACCACTCTGCTGTGCATTAAGTATCGAGTGCAATACTAAGTATTATTATAGATATATTAAATTTGAATTCAATGATACCTATTATAACAATATGAAAAACGATTCTGAGCGGAGACAATCTATCAGCCTAATATCGTTAAATATATTTCATATTTTATTTGATTTTATATATTTATTTCATATTAATTTTATTATGGTATTGTTATTTAAGTAATTTATTTTACTCTTAGTATTAAGATTTGAATTGATATCATTATTTCCGAAAATATTATATTTATTATATTATAAGTATTTAATCATTATTATTATCTATATTATACCATATTATATCGACTTATACAGAGGTCTTTAAACTTAATAACATTTTTCTGTAATTACCATAAAACAGTAAAAATAGTAGATATACTATAGTTTAATATAAATACTAAATAGATTATATCTTAAAATAAATCAAAAATATCAAATGTCATTTAGTTATATTAAAATTCTTGATAATATAATATACGCAAAAGTTTTAAGTTACCATGAAATATGTTTTTAAATTATAAAAAAATAATTAACATCGTTTACATAATTAATTTCATCTAAATTTAAACTTAAAATCTCTATAAAAAATAATTGCCTTACATATTTTTTAGATTTTAAGGTTTCAGTATGAATAACTTATGAGGAATCTTATGTTAAATTTTCAAAACTTAGATGAAAAAAGAAAAGTTTTTATGAATTTCTAACTACAAAATAGTTTACTTTTCCGAGATTCTAACTTCAAGTGCATATTATTTTTAACATTCATTTTTTTTTTTACACACAATCTATAAATACATTTTTAAAATTTATTATAAGAGTTTTAAAAGAGTTTAGTGACTTTAATATATACGTGAATAAAGATACCTTACAATGAAGACAATTCGGTGTGGGTGTGTTGGTTTTCAATTAGTTAATAGGCTCCGACACTAATTGTATTTTAGACACCTCTCTTAAGGTCAACAGTGATGTTTATGGGGAGATAGTTCTTTCACGAGTGGATTTCGGTGGCTTTGGAAATGAGCATAGAACTTTTATAAAGAGTGTTGGCGACTTTGAAGACAAGAGAGATAGAAAGATCAGTATGAAGTGTGTGACTGGAGCATAGTATGAAGCTTTAGTAATTTGGCTGAAATATTTTGATAGGAAAGTTTGAATACTATTTAATATGTTAGAAGATTTAACTAATCCTTAGAGTTAGATTCCATAGTTGCAAATATGTCTTAATTTTTAAGAGAATTTTATAGATTAATATTTTGTTGAGATTTGTGTATTTTGAAGTTAGGATAGAACTAAGTAATTGAGATCTATTATTTATAATGAGTTGTTTATTCCAGATGTGAGGTGCCCATATTAGACGGCAGTCAAGATATAATTATAAATAACGGACATTCTGGGCAATTGAGAGTGATATATTTTTCATGGCAATGATGGAAAAGTCCTTATGTTTGAGTAAGAATGTGCAAGGTATGGACTTAAGCTAAATAGTTTATTTTAATTCCTCAGTATTTTTCCGAGGTTTATAATAGATTTAGAGGACTTGAATCATATTTGACACTATTTCAGGATCGATGTGAACAATCAAAATGGTTTTATCATCTACGAAGTCAGTTGTGTAATTGAACTTTGAAGAAAATATCAAGAACCTATCTACTAATATTATTGTTTTTTTTTGAAATACAACAAAATATAACAAACTGTTAGAGGAGAAATAATTATTTTACAAGCTATTAATGAAAATCATAAAAAATGTATTTTCTTTCCAATAGATATTCCTTTATATAGGTGCCTATAGATTTTAAATTGTATAAAAAACCTTTTATTAAATTATCATATCTTATGTATAAGAACAAAATATTTAATGAATTTATAACTACAAAATATTTTTTTATTTTTTGTGATTTTTATAAATGTTATCAAAATTATAACTTAAAATGATTATAAAAAAATATTGTAACTATAGGTTATTTTTAAGTTGAGAATATAAAAAAATTATTTAGAGTTTCGTAATAAATTTTTGAAAACTTTCACCAATTGAATAATTTTTAATCACAATTTATAGATAAAAACTAACAATTGCTCATATAGTTATACCTATAAATAGCTCAAAAATCGTCGAAATATTTCGAACATTTAATCGAAAATAAACGATAATATAAACGTTAGATTAAAATTTAAAGTATCTATGGTTATTCCTTTTTAAATTATATTAAAAAACAAAAGCGATTTTGTTGAAAACCGGGCATTTTTTATAATCCCAAAAAACTACAAAAAATATATCATTGTAAAATTGTAAATAGCAATTATTTGTTAACTACATAAGAACTTCTTATTTTAGAAAAAAATGAACATTCGTTAAATTTTATTTACTTATGATTTTAACGCTATATACTAATGTTTTTAATTTATTTATATAATAGCCTTATCGTTTACGTAGTTATAAATACCAGAGTTTGGAAAAACGTTGGGTCAATCAAAAATCGAAGAAGTACCTATTGAAAATAATCGGAAATAAGATGTCACGTCACTATAAGGAATCCAATTATATATTTCTAAAATCTGAAGTATTTAGATAACTGATGACATGATAAGTATCAATGCACTAGTAAATGTCGATATGATTAATTGAAGAAGTATGGCGGAGTTAAAATATTTTAATTATTTTTTTTTTTTTTTTTTTTTGCTGTAGTAAAATGAACTGAAAAATTCAAGATGGCTATTTTATTCATATTAAACGAATTGGTTAAAATATTTGGTTTTTGTTAAAACTTCTCCAAGTTTTCGAAAAATACATTTGGGTATTTAAGTATCATAGTAAACGTTTATGACACTTCAACGCACTATTGACTTAAAAGGTCAAAGAATTTTTAAAGGTAGACTATTTCATCGCTATGTAAAAAATAAATGTATTTAGTTAAATCCTGCTTATTAATTCGCTTTGTACCTACTACGTTTTCATGTGTTACACTAAAAAATAGATGGGTACGTAGTTTATTATGTTTGGTTTGAAACTTTAAATACAATATTTCTAAGAATTTTACGCTCAAGTGATAATTTTGATACGGATGACTTAAAACATTCATAAGCCTATATACAAACTTATAATATATACATGCATACATCACATACATAGAACCTACATAGAGTCCTACATGTCTACCAACTGGCAACTGTAAGTTATATAAAATTAAGGAATCATATGTAGGTGTTTTTTCCATAAGTGTAATAAATTACAAAACCACTAAATGTTTGTTAATAATACTTTAGATGGATAGGATCATAATTATTAACGGTTGATAATCATACTTCTTCCGTACACTTAAATATAATCTCATTATCTGATTAGTATTTTAAAGATATACATTTTGTTTGAGTCTCGAAAATTTTTGTATATTTGATTAACAAAATGCCACTTTACCACCCTACTGTTTTCTTGATCACGTTGCTTAGTCTTAACTATAATTTATTATTCCACATCATCATTTTTTTGTATAGGCTTTAACATGTTCACAAACTTTTGTTTATTAAGTTTCTGTGTCTCAATATTCAATTTTTTATTTTCAATTTCTTTTAGTTGCACTTTAAGCCAGCCAACAACTAGAAAGTGTCCAAACCTAAGTCCGTGTCATAAAAAGTTATTAAACACACAGTTACTGAATGCACCAATATAATAATATGATCTTTATCTGGTTGACATAGAAGCTCTTCAAATACCTTATTTATACATTTTCTAAAACGGAAACATCGTGATTTTTATCTTTAATTCTCTTTCTGTAGCTATGATTATTTGAAATGTAATATAAGCTTAAAGCTATGTATGCTTATAGTTTTCATGAAATATTTTTCTTCACCAGTTTCTGTGTTATATTCCCTTAGTTAAATTTGCATATTATATCTACTCGAATAAATTAGGTATTTCATTAGAAAAGATACTCGACTGTCGGTCAGACCAGTCGACCAACTTGCTTAATTTTTAAAGTATTCTTTAGCATCGTAGTTTTATTTGTAGTATACTATATAACAGTTTTTAAGATAAAGATTTACTAGAGGTCTCTAAAGGTTTACTTAAATATAACAAAACTAATTCAAACGTATTGAAAACATTTAAAGGTACCGTCTTACTCTGTATTCAATATAATATAGCAACCAAAATATATTAATGTTCAAACGCACATTAGGGGAATATTGTCAAACGTTCAATGAAAGAACCACGAAAATATATAGACATCTGATAACTATTTGTTTAAAAACAAAAAAGACTGAAAACATTGAAAGTAGTGTAATAATGGCTGTATACTGTTAATAAAAACAAGAAATTGTGATATCTCTCCCTCCCCTGAGGCCAAAGGTTGATTCAAAAAAAGAAGATACTCGTGTAAATGGTAAATACTTTTATACAATAAACATGACATTACAAATTAATATACATATATATATAATAAAAATCTTGACAGAAATATAGGTACCACATTCATTAAAACTACCAATTGTTCTGATCAGTATTCTATAATCAAATTATTATTAGATTTCTTGAGAATCGATATGGACGTAAATTTGCTAAGTAATATAAGTAAGACAAGGGTAAATACCAACAAATTTGTATTATAATTGTATATTTAGTATAATACAAGACCCTGTTCATCAATGTAGATGTATATATTTCCAGAAACTTGAGTTTGATTGACTTATCAATTAATTATATTTACGTACTTAACTTAAGTTTGAGATAGTCTTTACAATTAATAATAAGACCTGCTGATATAAACTTTCGAAATATAAGGAACAATTATTTGTAAAATCTTATTAGATTAATAGACAATAGTCAATAAGTCGTTTACAATAAATAATAATTTGTTAACTGTTTACATAGTACTCTATTCTCGATGAGATATTAAATTACAGTCACCCGATCCCATTTATTTCTTGTGTTTAAAATAGCTAAACTATTAAAAATTAAAATATTCAATAAGCTTCTTATAAACGTTTCAAACGTTAACTAATCAAAATTAACTCAATCAATGATCAAAAGTCTACAACTCTAAATTGGAACATGAAACTCTAAGTTTCGAATACTTTAACAAATTAAGAAACTTAATTATATCAAGAAGTCCAGTAACATTCTCATTTGGAGGTTCAGAAACGTTAATATATATGATCTACAATTTCAAATTATTATTTAATTAACAATCACTCCGCAAAATAAATGCATTATCATTCTTACAATTCCCAAGTGAATTTATAAATTTAATTAGTCACTTTAGTTTAAGCTAAATAAATATAACTAGTTACTCCAAATTGTAGATAACCTAAATAGATTTTTTTATTATTTTTTATTTCATAATTTTTCTGACTAAATTAAAAAATACAGTTGTGAAACTTTAAAACATTTCAATAATCCCAGCCAAGATAATATGCATTATTGTATACCTACACATATTATTGTAAGTGTCAATAACTTAAAAAAAAATGAGACTAATAAAAATAATAGCATTCAAGGAATACGTAACTATTGTTTTATTAATAGAAAACTTCTTATTCTAGTCCCAAACGTAGATCACAATTACAATTCCAAATTTCGTTTTAAAAAAATATTTAAAATCCTTAACATGTGCGAAGAAATGACCAAACTAAATTTTGTATTTTTATACTGTAATAAATATCATACAAATAATTTTAAAAATATGTAAAATACACAAAATGTCTAAAAACTATATTTAAGCAACTATAATTAATAATATAAAATAATTTAAAAATATATTTTAGAGTCAATTTCTTAACATAATATTATAGAGAAATTAGAAACATTTTTTTTTTTTGAAATAAAATCGGAGTAATGCATTGTAACGTACTATAGAAGTTAAAATCATCTGATTAAGTAAAAAGTAAAACATTTATTTTTATTTTTAGTCACAGACACAAAGTAGATTGTTTACATATGCATGGTAATTCGTAAAATCATGCCTTGCCTATTATTCCTATACTCGTATATAAAGTATTACTCGTATTCCTCGCACTAATGATCATTTCATCTTTATTTTAAAAAAAATTAATCTTTTTTGCTGAAAGCCAAACATATGAAATTATGCCTAAAAAATATTATTTGAAAATTTTATAGTCGTAGTCCTATAAGGTCATTAATATCATAGTGAAATTCATATTGCAATAAATTAGCAAACTGAACGATATCTGTATCTTAAGTTCTAAACTATTATTATTATTTTCTTGATGAGTAGTGTTTCTTAATAGTATTTTATTTTAAATATTTATATAAGCCAAATATAATATTATGATAAATGATTTAATACTATTCTAATCAATATATTTCTTTGGAAAATTCCTTCAAACATAATTTATATTATTTGTATAGATTGTGAAATGTATTGTTAATGTATGTAAATTAGGTTAGGTATACGTTTGGCTTCAATATTCCAATAATATTTTACATTTTTGTATCTGTCAATATTGGTTTTTGATATTAGTTTTAGTTAATATTAAATAAACAATATACATACATATAAAAATACAATGTGTGTACATATAGATCCTTTAAAATAATAAATAGTGTTTTTATTGGTTATCAAAGAAATTTTTGTAATCTTAATAAACCATCTCTTAAAATATATCATAACTCATTTATTATGCCTAAATATTAATAAAAATTATTTTTTTTTAAAATATACATTATGTGACATTTATAAAAAAACTTTTTTAAGTTAAAAAAAAAAAAAAACAATTAAATGTATAAATTATTATTCAATATAATTTTTAAAATTAAAACGATCATTTCACATTTTTGTCACTCAAAGTTAAGCAAAAAATGTATTAGTTTCATTAAGATGCTTTTTATTTATTTTTAAGTAATGTTTTGATCAAGGGGATAAGGGGATTTAGATTTTTAAATTTAGTTGTAGCTCTTATATCGATCGGAAATCTAGTTAACACAATACTTTTGAGAAGATGATTTTTCAGATTCCGATAAGATTCTTTAAACAAAATAAAATCCAATGAGATTGTCAACAAATCTTTTATCTACAATAATTTTTATAACTGTGAGCCAATTATTGTTTTCAATTCCTACAATTTATTATTATTTTTAAATGAAATATGATAAAAAAAAATCCAATGACTACGTTTGAGAAGTCAGACAAGTATTTAGCACAATACTTTTTTTATTTAAATTTAATCATTTTGATAGTATAACTATTAACCCTAGTAACCTATTAATGTTAGGAAAATTTTTGCAAAAAATATAATTTGTTAGATTATATTTATGCTATTTTATGATGCATGATACATAAAATAACCAAAAATGTTGATGTTATGTACTAGATTTTTGGTAGGGTTAATAATTAATATAGGTACTAAGTATAAAAACATATTCATCCCAGTAGACTACGCATATTAGTGATTTGTGACCATTAGCAGCTATGTATTATGGTTATTTATTATTCATCCAAAATTATAAAGTATCCAAGTAAATCGGAATCGAACTTAGTTTTAATTTACTAATACAATGTTGTGTGACAAATTTAATAGTAATTTTTTCAAGTTTTAATTAATACATAATAACGCCATTAATTTTAAATACATTTTACATGATATTTGAGGTTTATTTTGTTAGTGGAAACTATTTAAAAGTCGGTGTAAATTAAAATATTATTTAATTATTCAGAAATAACTCAAATCATAATATAATAATAATTGTTGAGTTTATTTAACATAACATAATAGGTACCTATATATTATCAATTTATCTAAACTATAAATTCTAATGTACTTGCAATTTTTACAAATTTTACCATTTTAAGTAAATAATATCCATTAATAATTAGTTTAATATTTATTTTTATTTTTCAAGAATTAATAACTTTCTTCAGACTATTCCAAATTTCAAAAAATTTTCTCGGGTCACAAGAATAGTAATTGTAAAAGCACTAAACAAAACAATCGAATCATTTATTGAAAGTATACACTTATTACCCTATATCTTATAAAAGGTTTCTAAATAATATAAATAAAAACCTTAATATTCTTATTCCTTATAATTCATAAAAGAATTTATTTAATTTTGGTTTCTATTTTAATTAAAATAAAATTTATGACAATCATTAGAATTATTATAGATTGAGTATTGAGTAACCTTTATCTAATTCATAAATATCACAGAAAGTAATTGTAATACATTTAAGGAACATAAAAAAAATTACAAATGCCTTAACTACCTATAATAATATGCATATTGACTCACCCCTACTTATTTTATCCTTAATTCATATAATATTGTTTGAAAACATTGATACTTATAAACCAAAATTGAAATAATTATTTTTAGAGTTATTGAACTTTATATTATATATTAAATATCAAGGTATTTTAATATTAGTTTTATATAAAATACAAGATAAATTTAGTATATAATATAGCCTATACACTTACATACTCAGACAATTTTTAAAATTCAAGAAATGGAAATATATAAATATGAATTACTATTTAAAAACCAACATATCATTATACTTATTATGTCTATAAAATGTTATATCTTAGAAAGAATTAGTTCGAATGAAATGAAATATATTACTAACGATGGGGAATAATAATTCACTATCAAAAATGATTACTCAATAACGAAATTGCCTGTTTTATGTAGAATTAATATTATTTCCTAATATTTTTTAAAAGATGTAGGAAGCGTATTGCTAATAAAATATGAATATTGACTATATTATTATTAACAATGGCCAATGCTCTTTAGTCAATGTTATAATGAAGGGGGTAATTTTTTTTATACAGAGTGAAAAAAATATTATTTTCACATTGTAAACAACTATTTTAAGTTACATATTTTATTATTAGTGTGACAGGTACACTTATTATTTTTACATTTCATTTAACAATTCCCTTTTTGAAATCCCTGTATGCCGATGATAGGTACTATCTAAATCCCCTGCTTCCAAAAAAATTATTTCCTTTAGTAACTTACAAATTTATAATGTAAAAATTCAAAGGATGAGCCAGATGAACCCAGACTAAATTTCTAAGTCTTGTTTAAAATAATGTTTATAATACTTACCAAAAAAAAAACATAGTTTCCATAGTTAAGATAATAAACAATGTTTATAAAAATTCTTTATTATCTATGGAAATATTGTAATAAACAAATAAATAAAAAATTTTAATCGTCGGCTTACAACTCATGGCATTTTAAAAATTCAAGCAAAATAATTAATTCATGAATTATCAAAATTTACATTAACATTAACATAAAATGTTTATCAAAATAATCATCTTAATAATTTACATTAAAAAGAGAGAGTCTCTTAGAAAAATAAAGTATACTTTATATATATTGCTAAATACTTAAAAGGTGTACAATTCTGAGTATTTTGAAATATCCTGGTATTTATTATATATATTATAGATATACCTATACTTAAAAATTCAAAAAACCAGAATTCAAATTAACGTATAATTAAAAAAAAAAATCACTTTATTTAAATTTATATCCATAATTTATGTATTATATACATATCTATCATATTATCCAACATTAAAATATAACATTTATTTCGAAATCTATATTTTAATAATGTATAACAAATAACTCATGACAAATAAGTAGTAATTGTTTTAGCGACCATATTTAAATTTAAAGTTTGTTTATAAACGAAACCTGTTCATCAATATTTCATTATATATTATTACATAAGAAGTACAAGTGCAAACAAATAACTATTTCAATCGGTATTTGGTATTTATTTTGTTCAGTGTATATTTTAGTTCAATTTATTTTCATGTTGGAAGTTACGACTTCCAACCCATGGGAAATTTCTCAAATTCTACACAAATTGTAGGAATGTAACTTTAGTTTGATTTTATATACTTACATTTTACCTACCTACTTCACATCTTATACTTATATATTAGTGAAAACCAAATTTTATTATTTGTATATTTTATTTTAGTATATTTTCTTTTTTACCTTAGCCAATTATTTAAGGCATACTTTATTTAAAAGTTTTATATTTTATTTTATGCAATACATAGTTAAAAGTTATAAATACTACAGAGTTTCATACAAAACACTTATCACATTCAAAATTATTTTTTTTTTTTCAAAAAACTACAGTCATATTTTTCATACAATAGTATTAAAAATAATTAAATTAGTATTTTTAAAAAGTTTGTAACTACCACTCTTCTGTACAGTAGATCTCGAAAAGATCATGATGGATATGTATTAAATTTAAATTCAATTATATCACATTGCATACGGAAAACGATTCTGATCAGAAACCATCTATCCACCTATAATATCATAGTGAATTTTATATTTAATTTTTTTTAATCGCTATTTAAACGCTATTTACCTAACTTTTCGTATTATAGTAGGTTTAATTAATTGCAATTATCCTAAAATTTGAAGATCGAAATAATTTGTAGACTACTTAATTTATACACAGACCGACCATCCCCCCTTTTAAAAAAAAAATAATAAATAAAGATTATTGTAAAATTAATAAATTTATCTCTCAGCGCTCAGCTCAAAATAATTTAAAATGAATACCTAATAAATTTTTACAGCATATCACTAACAAATAGTTTTATTCAAAGAGACAGATTAGTTTCTTACTTAGAATCCTATTATTCTACAATATGTATTCGTTTTAAAATTGTATTTCATTTTATACAAAATAATCAAAAAATATTTAAATACTAATATTTTTAATGTACTGTTTAAAATTATTTAAGGTTTAGAAACACAAAATGCAAAAGTAAAAATTTGTGTAGTTTGTATGTTACTTCTTAACTTCATAACATCAGATTACATTTTAAATGAATATAGCTAGTTTAATATCTACTTGATGTTACTGGATACCTTGTTCAAAATATTAAAAGAAAAATGTATTTTGTTTTATAGCTCAGTAGGTACATTATATAAACAATATTGAAGATATATTATTTATTTTAACTTATTTATCATTTACTATGTGCTAATTAAGTAATAAACAATTCATCTATAAAAAAATCTACGAAGAACTATTTTCATACAATTATAATTTTAAAATACAATTAATCTTGTTTAAAGATTAAACTTTTTAAGATGTAAAAAATATTTTCAATTTAATACAATAATATGTAATATTCAATGCGTAAATTACTACACAACTGTTGCTTAACACTCTATTTTATTTATTTTACTAACATTTTTTTTTTCATCTGGTATTTAATACAGATTTCTACATCCGTTGATTAATGTGTTTCCTCACTTTTCAATTTAAAAACCATCGTCTTTTTATTAAAAAAATAGTCGACTCAGCATATTTAAACTAAATGGAGTAATAAAAGAAAAAAGAGGGGAATGATTTGACGTAAGATATCGATTGTATTGGAGTAAAAATTAATTAAGATTCTTTTGGTGTTTCTGGTTGTGAAAAAGTGATAAATAAAGAAATTCATCTTTAACGTTTGAATAAAAAATATTTTAAATAATTCTATAAGTTACTTATCTGTTAAATTACAACTTTTATATTTATATTAATTTAATGTTAAATCGCAAAATGTATCATAAAATATGAATACAATTTAATTTAAACGAAACTAGTGTTATAATTTATAAATAGTATCAAAATCTAAATAATTACAAATTTTATAATTTACTTTGTAGTTAATGTTTAAAACTTACTCTTATAGTCTTATTTCAGTTAACTGAAATATGTTAAAGGTTCAAAGTTTTATGGTATTTTCATAAAAATATTTATAATTTAAAATCTTTATAATATTAAAATTATTTTCAATTAAAAATCTTTAGTAGGTAATTTAAAAACATATTTTAGTTGAAATATGTGTATCTTGTAAACTAAATTTTTTTTATTTATTAGCCTACAAAAAACATTTTGTGGTGCAATAAAATTAATTCCAAACTCGGTTAAATAAATGGTAATATTAACAATTTTATTAAATGCTTATAAAGACATTCTACATATTGTAAGCAATATAATTTAATGTTTCACAATCTTAAATACTATAATATTAACAATTATTTTAACAGTTGCTAACCAAATTTTATTGTTTATAAAATAAGTTTTTACTTGAAAAATGTCTTGTATATACTTGGCTCCGATATCACAAATAAACTACTAAATTTTTTTTATAAATATACTTAATGTAATACTTTATTATCTTATTGGGTCTTTAATTTTTATACTTATATAATAAATGATTACATATATTGTACAATTTTCATATTTAATAAAGTATTAGATCAAATTTCAACTATCCAGTAATTGACTTATAGTAGCTATAGATTAGTATTATCTTATTTTTCAATTTGACTTAAATAAACTAGTTCCAATTTATAACACTAACACAAAGAATCATAATGTTTACACTCACTACACTGGTTAATTAGGTCAATTAAAGCACATAAATAGATAAAAAAAAAAAAAGAAAAATTCAAAAATGTATTTAGACAACATCGACCTTAAGAGCAGATAATTATGAAGATAGGTAACCAAAGAAAGGAAAACTCAATTAATCCTAGATAAATTGTGTTCAAAAATAATTACGTAATATTTTTAATGATTTGTCTCTGATTTTAAAATACCTATTGTGTAAAATGTAGTCATATAGTGAAATATATAAAAATTATAAATAACAATTAATATGTATTATGTATAAATACATAGACTATAGTAATTTATCTATTTTATATAAATCTACATATTCCACACATTTATCCGTTAGATTAGTTTATCCGTTTATTATGGAACCTTTCACCTTATAGACTAATTCATTTAATGAGCCAAAATAATCTGATTACAAAATTACTCTAATAAGAAGCGACTACTCTACATAGAACTTTTCAATAATATTTACTTATATATCAACATTCTTTCACTCAACTAGGTAAAAATTTCAATTAATTTACTTTTTAATGTCAATATTTTATAATTTTACTATTAAAATAAATATTCTACTTTTGTTTTTTAATTATTGATTTTAAAAATAAATTTAACGTCAGAAACAAAGATCATTAGTTACATATAGTAACACTACATAATATGATTAAGTAAACAACTAGAATACAACGAGTTTTTTTAATAAGATTATATAATATTGTTTGCTTAAGTTTATTATTTTAGAAATTAATTTTTACGAGTATTAATTTAAGTACTTCGTTATGGTACGTTTGGCTTGAATTTTCCTTAAAAAGCATCTAATTAAATGTATAAACATTTGATAAACTACTATCTATCTACAAAATATTAGAATTCTTTAAGCTAATCTACTACAAAGTTGTATACCTATTAGAGAAATTCGTGCTATTAGATAGAAACTGTTTCAAAATAATATGCCTAAGGTGTTAATTTTACTTACACTAAGTTCTCCTTTTTTTTATTTCTGATACCTACCAACATAGTTTGTAACTAAGTTTATAAGCACATTAAGAGTAATGGCTCATTTAAATGCTCGTGTTGATAATTAAGGATAATATAAAGGGTGGAAAACGATAGGCATCGATCATTTCAATCAGGTGTCAAAATCAAGATGAAATTTAGAACTAAATTTAACAACTCGTTTATATATAAACCGTATATAAGCGTGAGTAATATATTCGGGTACTCACTAAATGTTTATTTTAATTTACAATAATTGCTTGTATACATAATATTATTTAAACTTGTATAAAATATATAGTGAAATTTAAATATTTTAAACTATTATACAAGTACTCACTCAACTTTTAACAATCAGTTAAACCTAGGTTTAACCACTTTAAAAAATAAAATGTAATCATGATATTTTTGACCACACAATTATTCAACTATATGAATTAATCTCACTAAACTAGGGATATAAAAAGTTTTTAAATGTAAAAATCCATTTAAAATAACATTTTACAAAAAAACTATAAGATATCAAAATTAAAATTTTAAACAAATAAAATCGTTGAAAATAAATTTTAAAAATCAAAATGTAATAAACATATTTTCAATAAATAATCACAATCGTTACATATAATTGTTTTTTGTCTATTTAAAAACGCTTGAAATAAATAAATATGTACCCAAACTAGTAAAGGAATAATAATTAAAAAAGTAATACGAATATACTATTTACATTTATACATAATAGTAAATCTCATCATTTCCATTATTTTATCAATGTTCAAGTGATATATATATATATATTTAAGACTTAAGTCAATATCACTGTAACACATACTCAAAATGTTTAAACCAAACCGACACCGCTCTTTCGTTCTGTTCTTAACCATATTACACATTTACATTATGCTCAATCTAATCCATTGAGAAGTTATGGACTATTTAGTTTTAGATATGTGTATTATGACAAACAAAATTTCTTCACCTTAACTATATTTTTCATAATATGTGTTGAAAGTATGATGTGCTTTACCATATATTACGTTTTAATATACCTATTTCTCAAATTCAATCCTTTAAGAATATATATATATATATATATATATATATAATATATGCAAATTTTCAAAAAACATAAAATTATAATAACAATTAATATACTCGCATATGATTCAATAATAGGTAATATCTAGTTAGATAATAAAATAATATTATAATTAATGCTTAGCTGTAAAAATACAAAAATTTAAATGTATCTGAGAAATCTATGAAACCTAGTAAAAATAATTTAATAATCATTATTTACCTATGAAATAAATCACAATAATATTTTGAAATATACCAATATAATAAATATATTAAATAAACGTAGGTATTCAATAGGTAATATTTACTATTCTGACGATGAATCATTGTTGAATAGTTTTTAATAGTTTTCAATTTTATCATGACGATATTGTCGTTTTCAAAGTAGAATTCTATACAAAAATTAATTTATAAATACATAAATATATCACAGTATTTAAATTTCTTTCCTTACTCTATAATATTTAATAATTTTTGAATTTCATTAAAATATATGCAAATTCAAGTAAATCCATGTCCTAATAATTAAAATTAATTGTATTATCAAAACAAAATACGTAAAAATGTAAATATTAAAAACATAATCCCATAAAAATGTAAGTAAAGAGCAGTATTTAAAATATTAATTTTCTATTATGGGTTTAATTTTTAATTTTAAATTTATATATTCGAAAACATATTGTCAATATTGCAACTGCATTGCGTCAACTGATATTATGATTGACATACATTATATAAATGTTATACTCAATTGTTTCAAGTATGCATTTAATGTAAAAGAATGTAAGAATTCATATTATAACAAATTATGGCTACATATTATATATAAAAAAAAAAAAAAAAACATTTTTTTTTGTCATAGCAATACAGTTAATATATTACACAGAAATTAAATATCCGTTAATAAAATCACTTATATGAATTATCTTGTATCATTTAAGATATTAATTTATATTAATTATATTTCTTACAGTTCAAATATTAAAATTCACATAATAAACTTACTAAAATATCTATATATACCATCCTAACCAATTAACCTAGACTTTCATCATACTCGTAAATTTTACCATTTACATTATAAATGTAAATCCCATTTTAGGATAAATTAAGGTAACTTTAAAGATTATTTTTTAATCACCTGCCTGATAATTCATTCAATTTAGTTTTATTTTTTTAAGCGTTAATGAATTAAATAAAATTACCTACGCATTAAAAAAAAAATCTTTTGCTTTAAAACATATTTTCACTCTAACTAAAAGTAAAAAATATACATTTTTAATGTTATTCAGATTATTATCACTAACCCTAGCAACCTTATATTTTTTCCTACATGATAATATTATTTAATATTTATATTTCAACAAGTCTAACATATAATTTTACGTATATCTTCTTCACAGATATGAATGAAATTTACAAATATACCATTTACATAGGTACACAAATTTACCAAAATTACTATTAAGATTACATACGTTTAAAATATAAAAGTCTTATAGTATCAATGTAACAATTACTAATAAAAATTTAGTCACACGTTAATAGGGAGGAATTTTACCTTTGTTTAACCACGGATATTGTTATTTGTCATGTCATACGTCGAGATCGAATGAAATTATATTTTTGTAAATTATTCTTATTTTTCTATGATTTATTTATTTTTATTTATTATGAAAAATCTATAAGAAATATATACAGGCATATAAAACATGACGAAACTATATGCGTGTGTGTATTAAAAAAAGAAAAGAGAATTAACGAAAATGGCAGTAGAAGAACTTGTATAAAAATAAAATAAAATATAAGACGTAGTGGAAAACTTAAAGAAATATTGAGAAATATTAAAAATAAATTCTGATTGAGGTTAATATTTCGGTAGGTAAATGACATATTTTAGTGATGATACATCAATAGTAACCTATAGATCAAACATTAGATTTATAGTACGCTTTTTTTTATAAACTTTATAAGTAAGTTGGTTTTTTTCCACATCCACTTCATTGATCAAACACATCAATCTTTATAATAAAATATTTAGTTTTCATTTTAATAATTGAATTTTACTGGTTCAATAATTAATACCTACCATTTATCTTTGACATATTTATCAAAATTATACAACTATAATTAACTATAAGTTATATTAAGTTGCGATTTATTGCATTTATTTAATTTTATAGTTTAGATACTATTCTTCATTAGATTAATTATATACATAAAAATAAATAACATACGAATAAATTATTTATTTTTATAATTTAAAATACTTATATTTTATCTCTAAAAACTCGTGTGTTTTGTTACATGTCAAATTACGCATACGAAATACCAACTAACTTTCTGGAAAAATAAATCAGAATAGAGCAATGTTTAATTCCTCTAATAATAACTAGCCCCGTTGCTTTTATACATAAAATCCCACAGAAAAATGTACAATATTATATATAAATAAAAAAAATTCAAAAAAAGGACTGCATACGGCATACCACCCATAGGTATTTTACTAGGTATTTCACGGTAATATAAATTAATCTCACATATCATTTGAATGGAATGTAAAATTCTAAATTAAAATATGTTAACAAAATCATTCATTTAATTGTTTAAATTATTAAATTACTAGAATTTTAAACATATGTATCTATAAAAGAAAAAAATTTACAAATATATCCTGCAGAAATGGTTAAAATATTTTTGACTTAAAAATGTTACATTCATTTTTCTAAATATAATACTTTTGTTTAACAAGGTTTCAATATGATATAAGTAGGTAATAGTTAAAAAATATTTTCGATTTTCAATCAAACAATAGTATAAAAAAATTTAAATATCCCATTAAACATAGTTTTTCTAGGGATAACATTTTTTTTTTCAAATAATGTGACTATAAAGAGTACTTTGTGGTTGATTTGAATTTTCGTTATATCTTGCGATAACGACAAGTGAACATCAAGAGTATTTACGTATATATTTATATATTGTTAAGATTATGCACAGTAAAAAATCCTAATGTGAGAAGAAAAAACATAAACTAATAAATTATAAACCTAATGCGGTAAAATAAAAATGAAAACCGTTTGAAAACCAATAGGTATACATAAAAAATCATATTTTGATTTTTATACTGTAATATTGTACTTTTAAATTGTTCTAGGCTACATGCCGAGGGTTGAAAGTAAAAAAAAAAACCACGTTTAATATATTATACTATTATAGGTAAGTACTAACAGTATAACGATTCTCAGTGGGACTGTAGTCTGAACGGTCATGCAAGTTTTTTTTTTAAAACCATATGGTCTAGCTGTAGGTAATCAACATAATAGTAGTGGTAGCAAAATAAACGGTCATGTAAATATTTTTAATTATTTTTTGATTAATCAGTACTTAAATTGTAGAGATCTTTAAAAAAATCGTTTTAGCATAGAAATATATTTTAATTATTATATTGGCACCTATTAAACAATATGATATTTTTAAATCTTCTGGTATACACATTTTTTTAATGCACTATTTTCAATTTGATCAATGTGGCTAATCACATAACGTCGCTAACGACGTGAATTGCATTTTACATTCGTTTATTTATATCGTATGAATTTAAATAGATAAATCATCCTTTAATCTCTGCAATTCATTGTAGGGTAATTTAGATTTCGGGCACACTAGCGCAAATATCATACACTTAGCCACGTCCCTCGTAAAAGCGACGACGTTTAGATTAGCTGCACCGTACAACATAATATGACAGTTGATACAGTAGATTCCTAACCGACATCGGATACTTTCACGTTACAGATACAATAACTCATAAAATGCGTTTAATAAAATATATGACATTATAGACGACACTGCGACGACAGTGCGTGAGATACTATTACTTATAAAAATCGTATTGTATTAAAGATTTAAACTTAAAATCGTCGTATTACAGTGTGTACCGTGATTTTTTTTTTATTTGTACCTCGTATGTTTTTAAAAAATAATTTAGTATGTTACATAGGGTATACTTGTTTTATAGTAATTTTCGTACGCTAAACCGCAATAAGATGTTTTTTTTTAAATATTTTAATAAGCACGTGTTTGTTTTTTTTTTTCACTTTTTCAACACTGCAGCCCAGCCACACGGTACGCGTTACGAACCACGTAAACCATTATACATTTCTGGTACCTGCACACATAGGTATAAAAGCCAACGACACTCACCCAAACGCCAAACGAACGTGTTGCGTGAACGTATAAGCTGCAGTTGGCGGCAGCGGTGGAGGCGAAACATTCGTACAACGGACCGCCAGCACGCGACTACGATGACGGCCACGTGTGCACAGTGCTCGTGATGCGATTAGAGTAGTAATAATTATTGTTATTAATTCGAAAATTCAAGCGTTAATTTATTATTATATTGTGGTCGTTCGGACGAAAAACGTATAGCGAAACGGCAGTGATACACTGTAGTGTGCGTGAAATTATTATTATTATTATTATTATTATTAGGTCGTAAGAGAAAATCGTTTTATTGCTTTTTTGTTGAAGTCGCGTGTGATCGCCGAACACGCGTAACGAACAAATGACGAGCGCGCGGTGTTCAGAACAGACCCCCGTGCACGGTGTGGCCGTGCCGCACAGCGACTACAACGCGGTTACACAACACCGCTGTAACGGCGGCGGCGGCGGTGGCTGTGGCGACGGCGTCGGCGGGATCGTCGGTGCATGATGAGAGATGGTGGGACGCGGTTGCACGTAGTGGTGGTCGGGTGGATGAATGTGGGTGCGCACCTTGGCGACGGCGACGACGCCGCCGCCGCCGCCGCCACCGCCGCACGCCCTTGGCCCGGCCACGCTCGAGTCACGGAAAAACCCGGGGGCTTGACCCGACCGAATCCGAGCGCGCGCGGCCGTCCGCCGTCCCCGGCCAAAAGGGCGCCCGAAACGGTGACGCCGGCGGCGCGGCGGTGACGGCCAGCGGCCACGCGTTTCTAGACGGCTCGCCGCAACAGTGATCGCGACGTATGAAACGTGAGCGACGGCCGCGTTGGTGACCGCCGCCGCCGACCGTTCGCGTTTAATTATTAATAATTAACGGCCGGTAGAACGCGAGAACACGGCTATAACAGCGGGCGTCCGACATTGCGTCGGGCGACGGTACCTGCAGACACGCGAGACGCGGGCACGTGGACTTGTATAGAACGCCCGTCGCGATTTACCCGGTCCGTTTCCCCTCAGACCTTACCGGACGTTTTTATTTTATTTTTCGTTCCGTTGCGGTTTTTTGTTACCTAATCCTTTACAATTTTTGGGCGTCAGCACTAATTATTAGACCGTTCGCATCTTACTGCGGTTAAGCACAATAAAAATAGTACACAGAATGATTCACCGAGCATGCTCGCGCGCCCGTTTTTTCTTCTCGAATACAACAGTCGTTTAAAATCGTATCGCTAGAATTTTTTACATGCACATAAAGGCCATGGTTATACATAAATCATGGTCATGGGTCCAACGGTTGGCTGATGGTAAACAACTCCCGACTAGAAACATCAAACCATCGCCTCCCCCGCCCACCACAAACATCAAAATATTATTTAATTATCAATCTTCTTATAAATATATAAACTTACTATATTGTACTGTCATTTTTAAATTACACAAATAAAGGTGTGTACAAATCTAATCCGTCACGCACTAATTATTAATAATAGTTATTTAAATTATTAAGTCACCATTAGGTACCTAACTAATAATCTTATTGCCAGAATCGTGTTTTATATTTAGTGATTGGTTTAGGTATAACAATTGTTAATTTATTATATGTAACGAATAAATAATATAATATATGTTGAAAGCCCGTAGGTTAGTAGTGTTAACACTTGTATCATAATTCAATAACATATACAAACTTGTACAACAATAACTTGCGTTGTTAGATAATTCGTTGTATACACCCATATGACATATGCACAATGGCAAAGTATATGGACTTTAATGTACCTTATTATACCGATAATGTTAGAATTAGCTATTGGTGATTTCGCGTTATGAGCAACGAGGTAACCGTCCGCGGTCGGCGAGAGTAATCAGCCGCTCCAACTACTCTCGCCGACCGCGGACGGTTACCTCATTGCTCATAATGCGATATCGCCAGTACCGTGCAATAAATGTTAGTTACCCAATATCGGACATATTACAGATACAATCGATAACGTATACTCCAAAATGCATTTCAAAGTAATACTTTATACTTAAAAACGATACAATGTTAAAATTTTAATATAAAATCGTCTTTGATAAAAACTTGAGATATTTTACCAAGATTATTATTGAATATTTTAAACATGGATACTCATTTTTTAATAATATTTAACAACAACAAATTTTAGTGTTTTATCAAACAAAACAACAGATGTATAAAAGTGTTTATTCCAACAAGAAATCTATAATTAATATACGTAATTTTATGATGCCTACCTTAACGGGACGTTTGGCTCTAAATCCTTAGGAAATTAATGAAAAGCTGAGTGTGATAAGACTTGTTTCGTCACTTCACTGCATACTACGTATATACGATATACATACACACGCAGACAATGACGCTAGAAAGATTAGTTATAAATCGAGATTCAAAGTCGGAATTTCGATGCACATGATCACTATACTCCCAAACACGTAAAACTAATAAAAGAAGCAAAAATTGTAATGTCGCCAGTCAGATCGTGGTTACGAACACGAAAAAACGACCGAACGAAAATCTCGTGAATATTCGTTCAATACCATCGCCAGTAACATATTTATAAAGGGAGGATGATCCAGTATCCCTAAATTCACCCCACCTCCCTAAAACAATTTTAAAAATAAAGATAACTAAATGTATTAAAATTTCAATTTGATATTATATTAAAATATAATGTAGATGATTTTTATACAAAGACTCTATACACATTAAGTGTACACAACATTTTATGTATAATTAATTTATTGAGAAAGCACAACATTTAAAAAGTTTGATTTTATAAAAAGTATTTATATCATAACATACAACTAACAAATATTTAAATTTGGATAATCTCATTCGAAAGGATTTCAAAAAATTAATATTAACCTGAAAATGGCTGAGTTTGACTCAAGATACATCGGATAAAATACAATTTTTTAGAAAAAATTCTGATAAAGAGTTTCATGAAATTTATATAAAAGCTAAACATATTGTTAACAAATTTGAATCACATTTGAGAATACCGAGAATATAAAATTTACAAAAAAAAAAAATAGAATCAACATTCGGACTGTTGACTCATGAGTTATGACTGTGAACAGTATTATCGCGTATCTTTTATTCCATATCTTGACTAAATCATTAATTAACTATAATTTAGATTTGTTGATTAAAAATATCTAAAATGACTTTTAATCTCTTTTAGATTCAAAACCAAAATAACATAGTTCTATAAAATTAATTGGTACCACACTAAAAATAATTCATTAGACCTACATTAGTTGTAATTGGAGAATTCAATTTATGGCAGAGAAAATTTAAAACATGAGAGACAAACCAAATAACGCAAATGATTCGTTGAGTGTAAGATATGTATCCTGGTATATCCAAATTACTTTAAATTCTAGCAATAATATCAGTATCAACTGCGTCAAATAAAAGAACATTTTCGATATTGAAATGAATAAAAACGTGCTTACATAATACTATTTTCGAAGTAGGTATCAAAATTGTACTCAATAAAATATTTATTTATTTTTGTAAAATTTACAATTTCTTTCCTTTAATAGGTAATAGACTTAGATAACGAATTGCCAATTGTTTTTTCAAATTATAGTAATGGTTCTCTTTCATCACATGACATTTTGGATAAACTTAATAAAAAAATTAGTGATTAGTATTTTATACTTAAAAATTATAAAAATCATTTAAAATTAAATATAGTTACTAATATTTTCAAACCAGCCATTTAATTCTTAATATTAATAACAATTTACTACTCATGTAATCAATACCTATTAATAACTATTTCTTACTATAAGTACCTATAAAATGTTAGAATAAAAAAAATTCTTGAACTTCTCTCCTAGAAAAAATTTGAAAATACACCACTGGTGGCCACCGCCTTATACATAAAATGGTCGACGTGCATCAATGATCAAATGATCAATACAGAATGGCAAAGCGGATGGAAACTCATCGGATTTCGCATATAACTTATGTTGTGCAGGTTTAAACTTTCTGAATGCGCCCATGAATCTCCTGCGTAGAAAGGTTCTATAATCCCATGCATGTCTACCGTAGAAAACACAAGGCAAGCAATTGTATTAATTTTTACGAAATAAATTGTAGTAAGTGGGAAACTTTGATATTTTCTAATGGTTATCATACAAATTGAGAATTTGATGATCTAAAAATAATCCAAATTTAATACAAAAAAAAATAATTTTTTCTAAATTAATTATATTTTATTTAATTGACTTTAATGCATTGAATTTTATAAATCAAATGCTTACATGAAATAATAAAATACAACAAATTTAGTTTAAAATATCCATAATGCCTTAACGAATAATAAAAACCAAAAAATTCAAAATGTAAATTAATCGTTAAGATTCATACGTTATTGAAACTCATTTTTAGCTAAGAAAGCATCGTCTCAAAAGTAATTTCAAAAATAAATGTATATGTTATCAATTTCTGATCCCTAGACTCATCACTTATCAGTTTTAAGTCTCCACAATCCGTCTCGCCTCTACTGTCGACAATAAGTTACCTCTTCCATATTATAAGCCCGGTATGAACGAAACAGACCGCCGTGTTTCCAATGAATCCCTCTTTTCTTTAAAGACGTAAAAAACAAAAACTAATTTCGCTGCACGAATCGTCTGAAAGAAGAATATTGTGTGCAAAATATAATAATATAAATCTCATTCTACCTACTTCATACTTGGAATTAATTTTCTATACAGTGTGATAAATGCTATGTTTAATATATTCAGTCGAACGTATACAAATATCTATAATATGATATTATCAAAAGATATAAGCACGATGATGCATGACTTTGGTATATAATTAGTAAATATAAATCTATAGTGTAATAATAATAATGAAATACCCTGTAATTTTATCTGTTACTAATATAAAAATAAATATTATAATATATTATAATATTCAACTATTATAAACATGTATATATAGTATATACCTACACACTTTTATTTCTTTTTTGCCCACCAATGATTTGTGAAATATGTGCATTGTTATTATCCACAAGATTATAGTAATCAAGCAATACTCTTTAACTTAAAATACATTAACAACTAACTATCGTTATATACAATAAAATCACCATCCTAATACAACGACGAAATACAGTCAATTTTGGATTCATAAAGGTTTATTATTATTACTTGTTTTAACTGTTGGTAAAATATTTATACTAACATCTACATTCTACACGACCACACACATAAATGTTACAAAGGTGAAAGACGAATCTATTAAAATGGTAATTTTATAGTACCTATCTAGATGTTTAGGTGAGACATGTATAGTATACTATCTACTACTTCGAGAATAATAAATTCTCTAAGGTCGAGTTAAATAACAAAAGACGTATTCTTACACTCGAAAAAAACCTTTTTTACCACAAAATTATGCTAATTTAATGTATAATATAATCTGACTAAATGATGTTTTAAAATGTTTATAATATGTTTTATAGCATCATCGTCAAAAGCATTCAATTTAAATGAAATTATATAGTTGAGTAGTTCGTAAAAAAAATGCATATAGATTTAATAATAATAGCAATAACATAAACATTGTTAAAGGCACTGTATAGTATTTTATAAGTATAAATAAAATTTTTAATTAATAAAACTATAAAATTAAGTTTACAACTGAATTAGTTTAATTTAAAAGAAAAATTTCTTTAGAGCATAAAAACAATGCGTTTTAAAAAACTGTATCTTCTTATTCTTCAGTCACAAGCAAATAAATGAATTCATATAATCTAAATATATAACATAAGAATTTTAATTTTAAGATGCCTAAACAATTTTATCAATTGTTATACCAAAAAATAATACTGACTTAAAACATAATATGAGAATAGTAATATGTAGTGGAATATTTTTTAGTGGCGTTTCTATATTACCTACATCTATGGTTTTTAGAAATAATAAACTGAACATATAATTAAAGTAGAACTATTAAAAACAATTTTGTAATTATAAATAGTAAATAAACTTAACTTATATCTATTAACACACCCTTAGATATCAATCATACATTATATTATTAATTAATACGTAATAATATATACATTATATGTACAAGAAAAATTTATAGTGTTAAACTTAAATAAATTTATTCTGAAAAAAACTTATACTATAATCAGAATTCATAATACTATGTAAAACATTATTCATACATTCGATAACATTGATAAAAATCGACCGCAAAATTTAATTTAAATAAGTACTATTTTTTTCTACTCAATGCTACTCTAGAAGTACTATTAGATGTACCTATATATTTAATATACAATATATGAGTATAAAAAGAAGTGTACATTTTTAATACATTTTATAACTCAAGATTCAACAAACCGATTTCGATAAAAATGTCAGCTAGAGCATATTAAGATTGATATTTAAATGGTTTCTGTGAAGTTTTTACGCTGTGCGATAAGTGGTTACAGAGTTATAGCCTCTTAAGCGCACAAAAAAATATTTTTTTTAATTTTCGGTAACCATGGTCACAATTTTAACAAAAAAAAACAAGTACGGATTATTATTATTATTATTATTTTAATTTCGGTAACCAAGACAACAATTTTTTATTATTATTATTTATTTTCCCCGTTTTTGTAATATTTTTCATCGCTCCTATTGGTCACTAGATAATGTGTACCTAATACAATTTTAGGCAAATTCACCAGAAAAGTACGGAATCTGGATGTAAAAAAACAACAACAATGACGTCACTGTCCAGCAAGAAAATAAACTGTATTTTTGTTTATTGTAAGGTCGCTATTGATTAAAATTGAATATAATAGTTGTAGACCTGTTGTTATATTTTGTCAAATCCATAGCAACAAAAAAAGAATTAGCGAAATAAGTCACCACCGTCAATCTCAAAACCACAGCAATAGACAAACATGACAAGTTATACCAAGTTTTATTATTTTACCAACAGGCAACAATATAAAAACCACGAGATGGTATATTATTATATTTTATCCACCGTAATAAAAAAAAAATTGATATAACTTTGAAACGTATTAAGGGTTAGAAATTATAAACACACATCTCACGGGTTCCGCAATCCACCACTATAGTGGATTGCCTACCAGATAACATACTGCTTCCATAATCATAAGAGAGTCTCACGGTCAACGCCAAGCAGAATGACTATAATATATTACTACTTGACTATCTCACTGACTGATAAACGTAGATCGTGAACAATGATAGATCAATGCTTGCAATTGATATGGTACATTTGTACAATCGAACCACAAATTTAGTGTGCAGTAAAAAAGCATTTTAAAGTAGTGTTTGCACAAGTTTTTTGAGAATCAAAATAGTCAATGATAATGTCTAAGTTTTGAACACCGTTAAACTGAATATTAAATAACAAATTAATCAAAATTCGAATCATATTATAGAATTGGCAACGAAGTACACGGGTTCAGCTTGTAATATATATATATAAATATATAAATTAAATTATAGTAATAGATTGTAAATATTAAATTGTTTGTGTTGTAAAATATCAGATTTTAGACATTTAAATAAGATATTGCTTATGCATTTGCATTTTCCACTGTTAAAATAAAAATAAAAAAGTATTATAGACTGTGTTTCAATACTTCTAGACATATTATGTAGGTATTCATATTATATTATAAATATTAAATTTAGTACCTATAATAACCTATTTAAAATAATACAGATTAAATTTTAGATAACTAATACAAAATAATTTATAAAATGTACGTTATTATTACGTGAATAAAAACGCTATTCGTATTTCTTAGATTTTTAACAGAATTTCGTACATTATAAATTAATAGCATAATGAAAATCATATTCAAAATGATTTTTTTTCAAATCCGAATATTATTTTGGTTTATAACTGATGGATACTACGTCTAAAATCTAAATTTCGTCAACAAATTATCTTAACAAAATATTAAAAAATATTATCTCTCTTTCAATTAATGTAAGTACCAACTTATATAAGTTTTTAATATTCATATAAAAATATGGAACATTAATAGCCAATATAGGTACCTAGTACTTACTAAACATTTAAATAATATCGTTTTTTACTTATGAATAAAATAAGTACTTAACTTTCATATTACATGATACTTTACGAGTTTTATTTTCATTGACGTCAACGAAATGCTTTTAAATACTTTTACATAATCTTTGTCCATGAACATATTGTATATTGTATTTTATATATTCCAGAAGGTCATTTTACTTTTCACCCATTTTGTTTCATCGTCTTTTTTCTTATTATTAGTGTATGCATATTTTTATACTTTATACACATATATTTTTTCTCTCGTTACAAAAGTAGACAACGCGACGTGGTTGTTATCAAAAAGGGTATCATGGAGTGGTAACAAGCAGATGCAAAAAAAATGATGGAATTTTTAATGAGACGGAAAGAAAATCGTACGTCGTTGAACACGAGAACAATTTCACTAGCAATAGCACCTACTTTATGAGGTCTACGTGTATAATAAAATATTGAATACGCATTCATACATTTTAAAATCCTTATTTTTTTTCTCCAAAAATAGGGTATCAATAAAACAGACACCGTGTATTATTTTTATTCAAATATACTGATACTTGAAAAAAACTCTTAGATCGATTTTATTCAATAATTATACAAGTACCCAATACTATTAATTCATTATATTTCAAAATTTTTAATCCTATACTAATTGTAATCTAAAAAATATATAATCTCAAAAACGTATAAAAATTTTACAACATTTATACCTATTTTAATATGTGCACACCGCACACGTATGTATTAATATGAATATAATCAAAAATCGTCTAACAAAAATGATAACATATTTTTTGTAATCTTTTTGCTTTGCATCCTATCATACACATTGTATGTAAGTACAAAAGTATACAATTTCCGGAAATAAAAAAAAACATCATTCAATGTCTTATAACTGCTAGACATTGGAGCATACAATAAATTCATGTTGTAACTTCCGCGTTATGTGAAATATGGTGATCAACACCCCACAAACGATTGCGGAAAAACGGAAATCCTTCATCAAATGGACCCTCTGTACTGAAATTTACACCACAAATAACATGAATACTAAGCTGTAGTCTTGAAAAATAACATATCTCGTTCTATATATGTATAATAATATATACAGCGAGAAATATAAATACCGGACACTTTATTTGGAAAAGGGGAGTTAAATGAAAAAATTAACGGTATCAGAACATCTCAACAACAACAAAAAAGCGGGTAAATGGGTACCGCTCTGCTGTATATTAGGTGCCCTGTGGATCACTATTATATATTATAGGAGTGTTAAATTAGAATCCAATGATAGTTATGATTGTATACGAAAAACGATTCTGAACGAAGAGATTTGTCAGCCTAAGATATAATTTCCAGTGGTTGGTGAAAAAGGTGGTTTACTGGTTTATGTTTAAATGGCCTGAATACACCAAAATTTAAGTTCTTTTATAACTATTATAAGCTAAACTTATGAAAAACCTTGTATTAAATTTTCAACCCTTAGCTACTTATACAAAAATTTTTATGAATTAATCCTACAAAATAATTTGCAAGTATTCAGGAATTTGACAAATTTTTTTAATATTTGAACTTCAATGCTAATAAAAATAAATTGTGCCTAAGTGTTCTTATAATTTTTTTAGTCACTATAAGAATAACTTATGAAGAACTTTGCATTAAATTTACAAGTATTTTGATAGGACCAAAAAACTTTTATCGACACTTCAAAAAAAAATTTACAGAAAAATTGAAAATTTCAGTTGTCTATAAATATCTCAAAAAAGTGAAAATACTTTGATTATTAAAAATTAAATCATGTAATGAAAATACTAACCTAAATAACTGGTGAAATTTTCAAGTATCTACGATTTATACTTTTTGAATAATAACAAATATTTAAAATCATTTGGGATAAATTGTTATCGTTCGCTATTTCGTAAAAATTTAAAATTCAAACGCACTTAAAATTTTTCCTATAACGATGCTTCGAGTTTTCTTTATAGATACTTGAAGGAAACTTATGGAAAACTTAGTGTTATATTTTTAATCTTTAGTTATTAACACAAACTTGTAAATTTTCGCGTTTTCGACAGATTTCGTAAAAATTTGAACTACAAACGCTTATAAAAATAAATTGTGACCAACGATTTTTAATTTTTTTTAGTTACAATAAGAAACACTTATAAGGAAACTTGTATTAAAATTTCAAGTGTTTTTGGTCATACAAAACTTTTTTATCGACACTTCAAAAAAACATAAACATTTGGTGAAAATGTCAAGTATTTACAGTGATAAGTTTTTGAATCACAACCATATAAAAAAAATCGATTTGGTCGAAAACTGGTTTTGCGTAAAAAATTCCCGTTTTACCGTCATTTTTTTGTTGTTTTTCTCGATTTTTTTAAAAACTGTTGGAAAATGTTTACTTTTGACCTGAATAATGCACCAAGGATACTCACTTTTACGATACACGTATGTATATTTTTATTATTTGTAGGTATGAATACACGTCTTATGCTTATATGTATTATTATTTAAAAAATATAGTAACCTATCGAATGAGATCGACATTTCTTACAATGAACAAAATAAACTATATAATACTATAATAATGTGTAAAATGTAAGTACATTGTAATAAAATATACCTACTATGTATAAATAATTACTACTTATGTATAAATAACAGACATTTGTATGGCTAGATTTCGGTAATTTATATCGTAATTTTATTATTATCTAAGTAATAACAAAGTTGTTCACGTCCCCGAAAAAAATCCACAATATTTGGAGGTATCCGCTAATTATAGAATGTCCGTTTAGGGTGTTTTACTGTATATATATATTATATATACATAGTCCACCAGGTGAATTCTTTGATTTAAACCGTAGGATAACCACCCAGAAATTTTTTAAACGAGAGGGGGGGCTCAATGATCAATATATAATTACTTTTTTTTTAATTTGGTCAACACTTACAAATATTTATGTACCTACTTGCTCAGTTAATAATTGTTAAGTAAGTATATCTATTACAATTAATACTAGTGTCTAATTAAATT
This sequence comes from Aphis craccivora, assembly GCA_009835225.1. Classification (NCBI taxonomy): domain Eukaryota; kingdom Metazoa; phylum Arthropoda; class Insecta; order Hemiptera; family Aphididae; genus Aphis; species Aphis craccivora. The sequence continues at coordinate 104,377 of VUJU01000371.1, forward strand.
TTTAAATACTAGGATCTCGATTTAAGTTTTGATAAAATATATTAATTTACATAAGTATAATGTTATATTATTATACCTGACAGTGCAGGTATGCATAATATTGTGTTGTTTCTAACTTACTAACGCATAAAAAACCAAGTTTTATACTTACTCAAAATAATATATTTTACTATATTATTTTTAATATTAGAAATTAGAATAAATTGACTTATTATCAAATTTAAAGATAAGAATATTATCTAGTATCGTCGTGTAAATTTTTTTTAATTTAACAATGAAAAAAGTTTTGAGTATTTAAAAATTATAAATTTTTATCTGAATATTATAGATAGGTATATGCTATTCAGTATGAGTACTTAATGTAGTAATGTATAAATAGGTAGGTAAATAAATATATAACAATTAATAAACATTTTTGTTAGACTACTATTTTAATTTTATATCGTTGAAATGTTGATGAAGTGAGGAGGGGATTTCGAATCTCAATCGTATCACAATGGATACGTCCATATTTCAAATTAACATTCCGTATTTTAACAGGAGTCCAAAATATCGTGAGAAGGGGAAAAAATCTCCGCAGAACAAATATCAAGGGGGAATAATATATAGGGGGAAAAATCAGAGAAAACCATATCTGAGAGAAATATGTATCAGTAAAACAAAAATTGTGAGAAAATAATGTATATTATATATATACCCAGGGAAAATATACCCAAAGATAGAAATCCTAAAAAGTAATAACTTTAATAAAATAAAAGTAATATAATGTTATAATAAGTAATAATAATAAATAAATGTCGTAGTATCATAACTATTATGATATTTATTATCATTGTTACCTATATGGTTTTACAATTGTACCTACCAACCTCGCTTACAACCAACCAAGTGTTATACATAGGTACAATATTACATAAATATATATTATATTATTTATACACTATATATTATTTGTTTACATATTACATACCTAGTACCTACCTATATTCTATCACTGCTTGAATTCATTTCTTATGTAGCCATGTAGGTACTTACGATAATTATGTGACTATATTATATTATACGAATTATAAATATACAAATAGGTAGTTAAAGTTAAATAACTTTTGGAATAATTGCAGTTTAGCTACCATGCGATTTTTTTTTTTTTTTTTAGTTTTTCTATTACAACGTGTATTTCAACGAGTTAAGAACAATGGTGTAAAAAAAAATTCGCTAATCATTATTATGCGCACAACAGTTCTTTACTCATTACTGCCACACGTTGCGTATAAAATGAATTTACCAATTTTAATGAATTATGAATGATGGTGACATTATCAAACGATCGATAACCCAGATTCACAACATCTCTGTTAGTTGGTTATTTGTCTACCCGAATAACAGATATTCTAATACCCCTTACAACCCGAGGTGATCATCATCTCCCCCCCCCTTCACTGTGTTGGCATTGTTTTTTACTTTTAAAATTAAGCAAAGTGATTCGAAAAAAAATTGAAAAATGCATTATAAACGCGGCGCGTGGCAGTAAAGTACAGCGTTGTATGCATGCGTAAGAACGTATAGTCGCAAACTTCGGAAGTTGAGCAATTTTTTTTTTGCATCACCGTTTTTAATTTGTAAAAAAAAGTCAGACAATATTAGCATGTCTTTAAAGAAAATTCATAAAGCACAACTATAATAATATTTAAAATATAACAAAAGGATAAAAACACTAACTTGTAGACCGTAGTAATGAAGCATAAACGATCATCTGTTATTGTTTGAGTGGATACCTAGTGTCCTAGTCACACTACATGACTATATTTGTTGAGGCAATCCGAAACTGGTTAATTCTTGGTAGTTGAGGATTAAAAGTCTAAATGGTAAAGGTGCCTACCTAGTTAATTATACTAGTTAAACTGTACTAAACGAGTTAATGTATGGCCTTTTGTCGTGCAAATTTAATTAGAGGTAGGTACCTACATGTTATTAACTATATCGTCTCTATCACTAAAAAGATTAAATACCTATCTATTTAAAGCATAGGCAAATTGCAAATATCAGCAATATAATAGATTTGTAGGTAAAACTAAAAATAATAAACAATAATAATAGGTAAGTACTAAAAAGTATCGAGTAATAAAATTTTCTATGGTCATTGGTCGTAGATGGTATCATTGGTAGGTACCTACTAGGTACCTATCGGCTACCTATCAATAGTTTTTAATGAATTTTGAATTTTTAAAGTTAAAATCTAATAATTAATACCAACTTAATTAACTACCTTATACGTACCTACTTTAATTAAATACTATGTACAATTTCACAGTCGTTCTATAATAGACTACCTACCTATTGAATATCTTTATTCTTTAACATTATACCTAATTCTATTCAAAAAAAAATAATTTTAAAGGTTTTATTTTAGTTTTATTAGTTTTCCAATATGACAAAGTTAAAGTTGTTGTATATTTATTAAAAAAAAGATATACCTAGGTATACATAGGTATTATTAATTTGAATTGCCTATATTAATTTTATTCACAAACATTTTGTGATTTATATGAGATATCGAGCTATATAATTACTTAGGTAAGTACCTTAAAAGTAAGATTTTTGATATATTTCAGAATTATTTTAAAAAATTAGGACTAGGAACATTAGAACAACCAAGTTTTTATTAGATTATTATTTGAATACCTATGTATTATTTAATTTTCTGAAATTGTATTAAATTATTAAGTAGATATTGTAGGTACCTATTGAAGTATATCTAACTAAATTATAAACTTTAAACTTAATGTTTTAGAACTTATAAGGTACCTGCTGAGTAGATATTTAATATTGTTTATTAACTGTGTCACTGTAAAATAGTACCTATATGGCTGTATATCTATTTACTAACTTAATATTTGTGTAAATATTCATGCAACTGTAAACTGCAGTCTTCAGTTAGGTACCTATTACATTTGTGTATCATTTACCTACCCAGTGGCGTAACTAGAACTTCTCTGTGTGGGGTGATATAGATATTTTTCATTTGTAAAAAAAAATAAACATTTATAGGTATCTCACAAATTATAATTCATTATATTATATAAAAAAAAAAAAGGTTATATATCACCTACATCACCCTTCGTAGTTACAGCACAGTTCGTCAGTACCTACCTATTTAAAAATAATTATTTGTGTTGATGGTACTAGGCACATAGTTAATAATATTTTAATTGATATATTGTACATTTGTACTTACCTATACCTACCAATTTTAAAGGTTATAATAAAATGATTTTAAACAATTAAATTACCTACAAACATTATAATTCACCATTACCTAATTATTATTATAGAATAGAAAATATAATCTAGGTAAATTATAATTTTACCTGACAAGTATACATACATATGTTAGCAGTAATGTATGTAATTCGTTATTTTATTAAATAACTAGTTATCCTATAGAATTCCTAAGTATGCTAGTTATCAGTTAATATATAAATTACCCGGTTTAACTAGTTAATGTATAAAATACCAGTTGGGTTTTCACTAATGTATGAAATTTATAGTCATCATTAGGACATGATCTCCAGGGATTAGGTTAGGTTTATTAAAAATATTAAATAATAAGATAGGTATATTAAAACAACTTTACTCGAGGTCACAATTTAGTTCATATGCGATATGCAGAAAAATTTATTATGCTCAGTGACGGTCTAAAGATAAAGATACTTGATTTCGGAAGGCATCTGAATTTCAATCACTAGGTAATGGTCAAGGGTTTTACAAAACAGTACACATATTTTTTTTTATTTAAAAAAGGTATTTTGTAACTCCAAATGCCATCCAAAAAATATGTGTACTAATATATAAACTGTAATTTGAAAAATAATAATTTAATAATTGTAATAATAGTAATTTAATAATTCTAATAAATTGACTTTTTCAAAATGAATATTTTTATTTTATACATAGATTCAAAATTAGCTTTATATACATTAACTAAAACTAAACCGTTATTAATTGTTTATAAAATATCTAGTTATTTAACAGAATTACAGAATTTCATACATTAACAATAACATATTTATTATTTTTGATAGTATTATTTATATTTTATTATTCAACGAACCAACATAATATAATTTATTTACATAACAAATAAATATATTGTTATAAATAAATTCTTTACTTAATTACCACCAACAATTATAATATGCAACCTTAAATACTTCATTATCATTTCAAGTTGAAATTGTCAACAATTTATTAAACATTATGATTTATTATAGTTTTTACTGCTTATTAATTATAAATTTATAACAAATATCTAACCTACCTTACAAGGAACATATCTTTAACTTAATAGGTAGTAGGTACTCATATTGATTCCACGGAAAATATTTTTTTATAAAAATATAGGTCTATATTATGATTAAGCCCAGCATAATTTTACCCAAAAATATCTTAAAATCACAATTTAACACCTACAATTTATCAAAATCTGTAAATAATTAACTATTAAATAGTGTAATAGGCTATATAAGTAAATTAAAATAATTTACCAGATTTTGATTTTGGATTTTTAGTTATCATCTCTTAAATTAACCTAATGCTTTTTGAATTGTACATTCACATAATATTACTTTTAATATACATCATAGCAGCTATACATAAGGACAATAATCTTACATAATATTTTTCTTAAAAAAAATACCGTGAAAATTATTTTATCGACTTCTTTAGAAAATAAAGTGCAAATAAATTTTTAAAAAAATAAATTATAATTTACTATCTTACAAGTTATGATACTTTATAAACAATATATACATTGAAATAATACAACATATAGATACATAATTTTAAAATTGTTTCCATTATTTTTATAGTAATATAAAATTACATTTTATAAATAATAAAAAAAAAACCATTCAACTTCCTTTTACAATTCGAGAAAATAATTATGAGTAAATCTAAACTTATTAAAAGTTTCATTTAATATTTAAATATAAATAATTAATATAAAAATTATGAATACTGACCACGGTTATTTACTCGGAGTAGATAACCTTGATACTGACAAATGATTTACAAAGCATGACTTAAAACAATAATCTTAACAATAATATTTGTTACCAAAAACAAATTAATAAGCAATGCTTTGTTAATCATACTGTATATTTAATATGATTATTTTTTTTATTTTTTTTTTTTTATCGACATTAACAAAGAAAAATAATATAATTTTAAATGTTGATCTAGAACTTATAACACATTGCACGGTAAAAAAAAAAATAGATCACAACAATACAGGTAAGACATAACATATTATAAGACAATTATTATTTTTATTTTTTTTAGTATACTATTGTTAAAAACTTGAATATTAAATATATTTTTCTCAGTTTAATGACATATTCACCCTGATCTGTTTAAATATTTTTGCATTCATAACTCATATTGAAAAAAATGTCATGAATTATCATTTAATAATCAATTTGTCAAACTATCTAGTTTCATCAGAATCCTGATCTTTGTCATCTTGATAAAATTCATTTGGTGCATCAACTCTCCGATCAAGTTCAACCTGTGATTGTCTCACATCTGGATCAACTTCATCTAAAGCAATAGCATTAAATTCCTCTGTAGGGAGAGCATCACCGGGTACATTTTGAATTTGTACACTTGGCGAGTGCTGTACCATTTTAAGGTTATCATAGGTATGTTTAACAATAAGTTCTAAGTATTGTTTACTGTTGGCATTTTCTTGTCGTGTTACAACTTCAGGATGTAATAGAAAGTCTGGAGCAAAATAGTCACGATATTCATGTTCAGGAATTGTATTACTAATTTCTTCATCAATTAAAAGAGATGTTTCATAAGTCCAACACCGAGCAACATTTCTTAAAGTATACCTAAATTCAGATAATGATACATTTTATTAAGATTATTATGGAAATTATTATATAAATAATTTAAAAGATCATTATTATTCTAACATAACCATTACTTGATGTTAAAGGTAAGATAGAGGGAGAAGATAATAGTATGCTCAGCTAGTTCCAAAGAACGATAAATTAATGTTTTATTTTTGTGATGGTAATAAATATAAATAAAAAATATTTCATGTCGGTACGTTTCATAATTTTAAAAGTAAAAAGACAAACTTGTAGTTAAAAGTTATTTGGCCTTGAGTGTGATTAAAAATATTATTTTCTGTCGTACACTAATAGTCAACAAATGTATTAAAATTTATTCAGTATTAACATTTTAATCAATGAACTACATAGTAAAATCCAATTTCAAAAAATATAAATTTATATATTTAAACTTGTAAAATTCATAAAATTTAATTAAACATTTGTATTGTATCAGTAGTAATAAAAAAAAAAAATTACAAAAGCTACATAATGTCATGATAGGTATACAATAATATTTCCCACATTAAAATTTCAAAACTGTTACCATAGTAAGTTGCATTCTAACAAGATAATGAGGAAAAGATTAGAATCATTATCATCAATTATTATCTATAACTGAGAGTCCTTGCAAACATTTATTTTTACCAACAACTGTAAATTTAATTTATATAGTATTATGCTTTAAATAAATAATAGAATACCAAAAATAAAGAAAAAAAAAATCCCATACTTAATGTAACTCTCAATAACATTCATAATTTACCACATGCGAGCACACTTCTGATGGAGGATTTTGAAATATAAATTTGTATACCTTATAATAAGTTCTTAAACAACACAAAAATGTGTACTATTTCAACACCATTTAGCTTCTCTCAAAAAATATTTTATTTTGGAACAATTCTACTTTAGCTCCCAAGCGATTTTTTGAATTTTTTTTTTGCAAAATGTGTGTTTTTGTATGCTTTTTATAATGGCACTTTAAAAAAAAGTCGCTCAAATTTGTAATGTAAGTTATGTTCAAAAAACTTCAAAATACTCGATTTTTCAAAAAATTGTTTTTTTTAATTAATAATACCAAAAAATTGTAAATGTGACTGCGCGTGTTTCGGCACTCGTCACTACGCTCCTCGACGCCATTATACACACCATAAAAATTTCCAAAATGTTTAGGTATTGATGTTTTTAACTCAAAAACACAATTTTCGGAAAAATTGGGCATTTTTAGTTTAACATAAAAAGTATGTACGATAGATCAATTTTGATTTTACCAAAACATTAAGCATACAAATTCTAACAATACAAAAAAAAATTCCAAAAATACAATTTTTTGGTATTATTAATTAAAAAACACAATTTTTTGAAAAATCGAGTATTTTGAAGTTTTTTGAACATAACTTACATTACAAATTTGAGCGACTTTTAAGTGCCATTACAAAAAGCACACAAAAACACACATTTTGCAAAAAAAAAATTTCAAAAAATCGCTTGGGAGCTAAACTAGAATTATGCCTTTATTTTAAGTATAATATTAATATTAATGTTTCTTAATTAGAATGTAGTTAGTGTGTTAAAAATATTTTTTTTTGTGGTTATTTTAAAATAGATGCTTACCCTCCACCGCCAACTGTTAAAAGAGGTACATTCAAATCTTTAATGAATTTAACACATTCTCCATGTCCTTTGGTACTTAAATTAAAACAACCCAAACGATCTCCGTTTAATGAATCTGCACCACATTGAAGAACAATTGCTGTAGGTTGATAAAGATCCATCACATGTTGAATTACAGGTTTAAACACCTAAAATAATAAAAGTTATTTAATAAAAAATCGAGTAAAAAATATAATAAATTTAACTTGCTGTTAATATTATTTATTACACAAAGAAAATATACTTCATTACATATATATTTTTTTATACAATAATTAAAAAAGTTTTAAGAAGATGTCAGTGCAATACTTTTTTTTCTCTCAAACCCAAAGGTAACATAGATAAAACGCTTCCATTTAAAATCATTTTTTTTTTAATATAATTTTTTAATAATCTTGGAATAAAATAGAGGACAATATTGTTGAGGGTATGGCATATAAGTTTTAAATTGTATTTTTATTTGATTTTGTACTCGAATTTCAAAATAAAATAAAAATGTTGTAAATTTAAAAGATGTTTAAACTATTTTAGGCAATATTTAGATAAATCGATAATATCATACCCTCAAAAATATTATTCTTTATAATTTTTATAATAGATGATTTAAAATTAAGATTACTTAAAACATAAAAAAATAATTCTGTGTAAATGTGTTTTGTCTATGTTGAGCATGAGCCAGAGAAAAAAAAAACAGTGCACTGACATCCTCTTAAGTAATATCTGACGCACCTAACATTTATTTTTTTATTTTAATTAAAACATTTTCATTGAAGATGGCCATACCTCTAAAACCAAATTGTTAAATATGAAAAATGTGTTATTTTAAAATGTATACCTCATAATTGTATTATTTACCATGGAAATTTACTAAAAAGATACTTAAATATTTGTTAGAGGACTTCTAATGTCCTTTCTAATTTCTATATTCAAATATATTTTTTTATTATTTTATAAGTAGGTATATAATATGTTATTTTGTTATTTTTCTCTTATAATGTTGTCAATCATATCAATGAAAATAGGTATACAACTAATAGTTAAAAAGAACAATTACAATAATACAGATTCTACTTTTGATTTGATTCTTCTTGTTTAGTACCCCGAGGTTAATCCTAAGAAAATCATTATTCGTGAAAAGGAGTATCTCCACATCAATTTAAAATTTTAGTCATATTATTTTCATTATTTTAATATAAGTATAAAAATCATTATTTTACAAACTACATTTAACTCATTTTTTTAAAACAGTTAATGAAAATTATGCAAAGACTCTATAATATGATAGTTATTAAGATTTGTAAAAGCGTTTAATTTAAACATTAAAAACAGTATTTAAATTAGTATATAGAATGATAAAAATCAACAAGTTATGTTAGTTTTGGGATTATTTCTATAAAGTGCTACCTTATATAGGTACCTACTATTATTATACATGTTTTATAATAAAAATTAATATCAACAATAAATGCTTTAAATGTGATTCAATAATTATAATTATTTTTAAATAAATATTGAGTAGAATCGAATACTGAATACAATTCTAATTTTAATAGGTAATTCATAATCAATTATTTCTTATTTTTTTTACATACTTGTGAATAGCTAAAATCATCAATTCCTTCTTTTAAAGGGACATTTACAGAATAATATCTTCCAACATCTGCTCCAATTTCATACATGTCACCAGTGCCGGGAAAAAACCAGTTACCATACTTATGAAAAGATACGGTCATAACACGATCTGTTAAATAAAATGCTTCTTGGACACCATCACCATGATGAACGTCAATATCGATATACAAAACTCTTGGATGATATTTTAATAGTTCCAAAATAGCAATTACTATATCATTTACATAACAAAAACCAGATGCTTCAAACTTTTTGGCATGATGAAGACCACCTGACCAGTTGATAGCAATATCACAACAGTTTTTGTTTAATTTCATCGCCCCATCTAGTGAAGCACCCGTGTACATGGAACAGAAATCATATAGACCTTCGAATACAGGACAGTCTTCGCCCACATTAAAATGATTCAAGTATTTGCTGTATGTGGTTAGATTCTGTGGTGTTACCCTTTGGAGGAACTCAATGTACTCATCATGATGGAACCTGCACATGTCATGCGCACTAGCACGATACGGCCGATATATTTTCATTTTATTGTAGAGTCCATAGTTCAATACCAAACTGTGTATGACCGACAAGCGATGTGGTTTCATGGGATGCGCTGGCCCATAATGAAAATTTCCTACGTCTGGATTGTAAAAGTAAAACACACGCTTATTAGACATTTCGATGGCAGTATTAGAACATTCTGAAATTCGTAGATAACACAGCGTTTGACTTCAAAATGATTGTATTCAATCGCATTTCACTTGAATTTAAATTAACGTAAAATCAAATAGGTAAGAAACACTTGTTTTAGTAAACACAATTTTTTTTATGGTAAACAATTTAACGGCAACAACAAATTCATTCTACTGCAGTCCCGCACCGACAAAATTATAGGTTCAGAAGTTAGTAACAGATATCTGATATGAAAAGATATTGTTTGCAATTGGTTCCCAAAATGTCCTCATCAAGCGTCCTACAAAAATTGTTGCCTGGTGAATGACTATTAACTATTCGATTCTGTCTCTGGTTCCGGATATTCTGTGAGATATG